>JAWMAG010000001.1:7060000-7230000 GCA_037013455.1 Ceratitis rosa | reverse complement strand
TATGTACAAGTATATTTACTAACGTGTCATTTTTCACTTTTAAGTCGTTGATGATTTCAACTAAATTTTTATCTTATCGCATGTTCTTAGTATAGATACATGTGTGTGTATATATGTATATATGTACATATGTATTTAAAAATAACTGTATCTGTATTAATAAGTGCACTTTCACCATCATAAAGTTGTGAGTGTTAATCAAGAAGCATTCGACACGTTTCGAGCAATGAACAGAACGTAATTAATGCAGCCGGCAAATATACCTATGTACATACATATATTCTTTATATTATATAATTTAAAAATGGAGTGGTCATAAGGTTAAGAATAGCAAAAAATGCCTAGAAATAATTTCAATATTTTCCAAGATTTTTGAACATTTTTGGGTAGTTTTGTATGAAAAATTTGTATCATTAATTTTACACATAAAAAAAAAACAGAAAAATTTTGAAAAAATAAAAAAAAATTTTTTCAGTTTTCTCTTTCCACTGAGAGTATTTAAAATTGAAGCTTCTTCTTCTTCTTTTTTGACGTTGCACACGTTTTTGAGGTGACATTTCGTATTATGCTCATTCATTTCCAGACTGATTTACCTTGCTTTCATTTGCAGAAAACAGAACCTCGAGCTCTTATAGTATATATGAATGTTTGTACATACCATCCATTATTCTGTGGAGCTCTGTACCTCATATTACTTGCTTCAGCGCTGGGTTCAAGAATTCACACTAAAGAGGACCTTAGAGCCTTTTCTAAGAGATCCTTACCAATTTTAACAGTGCTCTTAGTGTTTCTTAGCCTCATATTTCATAGGGATAGAAGTTTTACGGTGTGTAGAGGCCGTTCCATGTCGAGCTATCGAAGGCTACTTTCACATCCACCAAGAAACGATGGACTCGCTATCTATGGGTTACAGGAAAGTCAACGATTTAAGACTGGTTTTCAAGGTTCCTTGGTTCCTTGAGGTAATTCTTGCAAAACAAAGTTTTGTTAAAGTGGTTAGCGGGTATACTCTTTCATTAAACGTTGGGCTAAGGAGTTCAATGACCCATTACTCTCTACTTCACTTGTTAGGCCTATTTCGGAATATGGCTGAGTCCGCATAGAGACCACACAATCCATTGTATAGTATAAATTTGTATCTATACTTACAAAAGTCATTCCTCTGTCTACATACATTCTACTAGCGAGCTTAACTTTATCAACCCTTTAAGAACATCTAGTCTCTTTAAGCCTCTGTTATTGTGTTCTTGATGAGCAAATCTGTAGCGACAATTTTAACCGCGACCTTCCGCGATTGGTATCGGGTTCAAGGCAGTACGGACTGTCACTGGTTTTCGGTTAGCGGTCTGTTGGTTGGGCGGAAGGTGGGAAGCACTGGGTTCGTCGTCAAAAAAAAAAAAAACTAATAAATACTAGAAACGTATTAAGAAGTTGATTATCAGAGGCTCTTTCAAATGTACCCTGCAGGAAATTTTATTAAACAAAAAGTTATTTATCAAAAATACTTTCTTCTCAATACTAAACGAACTCTTTTGAAACTAACTGGTTAATGTCTCCACAAACAAATATGTATATGTATATTTTGCTAGTATTTACTTATACATTTATTTTTTAAATTCAATTGAAAAAAAATTGAAAATTTTAAATAAATAAAAAATAATAATAATTATTATATATATAAAATAATTTTGTATATGTGTTGAGTGTTTACTTTTTCCGACAGGGCATGTTTCAGACATTTTTTTAAATCATTTATGAAAACAATAAATTATAATTAAGATTAAGTACATACATACATACGTTTCGAGATTAGAAAATTATTGACGAAGATTTACTTAAGTAAAAATAAATATTTCTATATAAACATGTGTGTGTGTGTGCATACATACACGTATACATATACGAGGTATGTATGCATTGAGGCTTCACTACGAACTGCATGTGGACTTTGGAATGTGAAGAATTAGATCAAAAAGACCACGTTAAAGTACGAGTAATCTGTTAGGTATGCTTTGATGTAAACGTACATACATACATACATACATACATACATACATACATACATACATACATATATATATAAATAAATTACAATCAAAAAGCTTCGCTCTAAAATGTCATGAACCATAAGAATCTGCGTACATAGTACAAATAATAATAGTAATATTAGCACATGTTTTCCAATGTATATATGTATGTATGTATGTATGTATCGATATATTATGATAACTAGTGTTATTGAACAATAAGTTGATAAATCGTTTAAAAATAAATATTTGCATCACCTACATACGAGTATGTACTTATATAAGTAAAAGTCTACATACTTACACCCTAACATACATACATACATACTAAAATACATATTATGTACATACATATGCATGTATGTTGAATGCTTAACAAGTTTTGTGTACAAAAGAATTTTAAAATTGATAAATTGATATATTGTTTATTATAACTGTAACTATACTTATGTACATTTGTTAACTGACAACAGCGATTACTAAAGTACATTTCTACGAATTAAAAAAAATTATATGATATTAAAAAAAATTAAATGATAATATTTTTTTATTTCTTATTCTTTTAAAAATTTCTATTATTTACACCATTACATAATACATATTAAAAACAAAAAAAATTTTAAAATGTCTTACAATAATATTTTCTTTTAAAATTTCCTTCCAGCCGAACACGTCTGGGTTGCAACGAACGTTTACAGCGAACTGCCACCATTCGCCATACACGCCGGACACGATTCCGACGGTGATCCAATCTATGTTGGTCGCGCCTATCATAACGGTGATATTTTACCTGCCAAAATTGTACCCAACAAACAGCAAGCATACGTAGCGTGGGGCGGTGAGGAGATCAATAAGCACGATATTGAAGTATTGACGGGACATCATTACGTTTGGGTACCTGCCAGCGGCGGTTTTGTGCCTCCACATGCCTTACGTGTCGGTCAGACTGGTGACGGTGAACCGTTGTATATTGGACGTGGTCATTGGGAAGGTAGTTTGACACCCGGCAAAGTGCATCCATCACATGGCTGCCTCTATATACCATATGGTGGTCATGAACATAAACTCGATAGTTATGAAGTACTCGTACAGCCTGAAACTTGGATAAATTCATCGGGTGACAATATTGTACCCGGTACCATTCATGCTGGTCATGATGCGGATGGTGATGCAATCTATGTGGGACGTGCCTATCATGAGGGTGATCTCTTGCCGGCCAAAGTTATTCCACGTAAGGGTTGTGCATACGTGGCGTGGGGTGGTCGTGAAATTGTGAAACATGATTATGAATTGTTAGCCGGTTATGGTTATGGTTGGGTACCCGATGGAAATGGTTCCGTACCACCAGGCGCTGTTGTCTGTGGTCGCACCAGTGACGGTGAACCACTCTATATTGGTCGTGGCCATCATTGCGGTAGCTTGACACCGGGTAAAATTCATCCATCGCATGGCTGTTTGTACATTCCATTCGGTGGACAGGAAGTGAAGCTAACCAATTATGAGGTTTTGGTGCGCGGTTAAAGGACACCCTTGTACGGGGTAGAGTTGGACGCACATCATAATATGCAAATAATAAATAACATCGGTTGTAATACATATATTTTCATTATTACATATGTACGAGTACTTGTTCTTTAGATTTTTGTACATTTTTTAAAATAAAATTCTTTTGTTCTTAGAAATAGTTTTATTTAATTTATTCCTCCTTAAACTAAAACTTTATGGGTTTCACTAACGATTAATTTTGTTTTCAATTTTAATTTAAAGAGTCTATATATGTATGTCGGCTTCTACTCCTACAGCCGACAATACTTTCTTCTTCTTGCTGTTTGGCAGCACATGGAAATATAAAGTGAAACCAGAATAGACAGGTAGGCAGGAGTTGCTATCAATCAATACACTTACACTTAGCCCACAGTAGATCCAATTTAATTTAATGTTAACACGATCATTAAGTCCCACCGTACATACATTTCGAGTCCTTTATAAATCTTATTAATTTCTTTATTGTTTATCTTAGACAAACTCGATTTAGCTGATAAATATCTGAGTCAAGCTCTGCTCAACTCGGGACAATCGCAGAAAAGATGAGAGATTGCTTTTTCCTCTTCATCGTTCCTCTGCAGCTTCTGCGGCATCTCTTGAGGGGAACTACCTGCCTTTCTGTCTCTCATCTTCCCAAGCTGTGACCCGTCAAGACTGCTCCTACGTTACCGATTTTGCGTATTTTACCAGGTGTGTTTGTTGAAGTGTGCCGGTTTTACAAGTAGATGTCGCTAGCAATCGAGTTTCGTTCCAAGTAAATCGCATTTGCGGCATTCGTTGCTTTTCTTATTTCATCAAAAGAAAAAAGCATCTGAAGCTCACCGGTTGCTGGTAGAAACTTATGGTGAACATGCTCCAGTGATTAAAACATGTGAGACATGGTTTCGTCAATTTAAAAGTGGAGATTTCGATTTGACAGACAATGAACATACAAGTTCGAAGACGAGGAGTTGCAGGCGTTATTGGATGTTGATCCAACCCAATCGCAACAAAAATTAGCAGAAATACTACATGTGACTCGAGGAGCAATTTGCCAACGTTCAAAAGCCATGGGAAAGATCCAGAAGTATGGAAAATGGGTGCCACACCAGCTGAACGATAGACAAATGGAAAATCGAAAAACCGTTTGTGAAATGCGGCTTCAACGATTCGAAAGGAAATCTTTTCTGCATCGAATTGTCACGGGGGACGAAAAATGGTTTTATTTTGAGAACCCGAAGCGAAAAAAATCATGGCTTTCCCCTGGTGAAGCTGGCCTATCGACTGCAAGGCCAAATCGCTTTGGCCGTAAGACAGTGCTCTGTGTTTGATGGGACCAGTGTGGTGTGGTGTACTACGAGTTGTTAAAACCTGGTGAAAGGGTGAACACGGATCGCTACCGACAACAAATGATCAATTTGAATCATGCGTTGATCGAAAAACGGTCGGAATGGCCCGAAGACATGGCAAAGTTATCTTGCAACATGACAACGAGCTGTCTCGTACCGCTAAACTGGTGAAAGACACATTAAAAACACTTAATTTGGAAATATTATCGCACCCGCCGTACTCTCCAGACCTCACCCCGTCCGACTATCACCTTTTCGTATCGATGGGACACGCCCTTGCAGAGCTGTGCTTCGCTAATTTTGAAGAAGTCGAAAAATGGCTCGTCGAATGGTTTGTCTCGAAAGAAAAAAAGTTTTTTTTGGAATGGTATCCATAATTTTCCTGAGAGATCGGCGAAATGTGTAGAAACCAACGGTCAATACTTTGAATAAAAAAATTTTGAGATTCCTCTGAAAATTAAGTGTTTTCTTTATCGAAAAAACCGGCAAATTTCAACTAACACACCTGGTAAGTGTGTACACATCGCGTGACATCCTTCGCGAGAAGGAAGGGTGTAAGTACATTCTTTCTGTTGCAGTTGGCATTTAGCGAAAGACATATCAAGGGAGTTGTTTATCGGGAATTATGTGCTCTTCAACTGCCTCTTACATAGTTTCCCTCCAGAGCCAAGACACCAGGTCGGATGGCGTTAGCTCAGTACAAGTTTTTAAATTTTTTGAAAGCGAAAGCTTCTAGTCGTTGCCTGACCATCACTGAAAATTTAGATATTCCAGTACGTGGATTCGACTACAACGTACTCAGCAGCTCGTGCTGGTGGTACATAATAACCAAAATGACATGAAAAACAATGCAATCATCGGGTTGTCTAAAAGATAACACAAAAGAGAGTTTATAGCGAAGACACTACTTCGAACCACTTATAGGAGTATATGCACTACTTTCGACTTGAGTACCGAAACATTTTATCTACTTTTAGGCGTCTTACACTGTCTTCAGATTTTTTCATGCTTCTGCCAATGCAAAAATATTTAAATGTATAAAAAAGTAGCTGCAACCACAGTAGCCAATCTCGAAAACTGGCCAGACCGATATTCAAAACTAAAGAAAGCGAATTTTTTTAGTTGTGCCGTTGTTCACTCCTCCCTGTGTCGTTCTGGCAGGAAATACAATACTTTGAAAAGTCGCTCATAGAAATCCATCAGCCGTTCGGAGTTCGCCTGGAATAAACTGTTTCTCTTCGTCCATATACGTGTATACATACAAGACAAACTAAAATAATTTCATTATTCTTATACGATTGGCAAGCACTGAATTTCGAAAGTATTGCTGGGCTCATAATAATAATAATTTTAATAAACCGAGCTCCTCCTACAATTTTTGATAAGCCTCTTGATGTCTTTCCAACAAATGGAAGGCTTTGCAGCATTCATTTCAGAAACACATTCGTAGGGCATGACTTTCTCTGCCGAAGGGCGACCCCAATTGGAAAAATTAATTTTCTATAATTTTGGACGTTGGTCGATGCAGGACCCAGCCTTCAGAATGGCAGTATGTAATGCTAATCACACGGTTATTGCAGCCGCCATGAGTTGAACTGAGTGGAAGCGGCTGCTGGTTAGTGACCAACGCACTTAGGATAATACCGCTGTGAGACTCTTGTCTTCACTTTCTCAAATGTTCAAACCATTTCGTGTGCCCTTATAAAAGTAACGAGTTTGCCAGCGGGACAGTCGAAACCGCGAAACTTGTGTTGCGCAGATGTCAAGGACGGACAGTGGCAGAAGTAATGTACAATAGCCTCCTCCTCTTATTCGCCCCTACAGCTGTGGCAAAAATCATTGGAGTTGTAGCGCATTCTCTTCCCGTGCGGCCCATTAAGCAGTTGCTTGTGTACGTAATTTCACTCAGCCAACTAGAGTCTGCTTCTTTGGCAAAATCCAGTTTAATCATATACTTTGGAATGGGCAAAGGTAAAACTACATTGTGTCCATGCTTTGTTGCGGATAGAAGGGTTCCTTCTCTCCCTAGTTCGTCTGCCATGCAATTGTATGAGATGTCACTGGGTCCGAGTACCCGAACACGGCAGTGCTTCATTTAGTCGAGAGTTTATTCAGATTATTCACATTACTTTTACATTTTATAGCCAGCTTTCATGCGATACTATTACATTGTAGAGATATGACGATAGCTAGACTATTGGAATATATCACAACTGATTATCCAGCTGCCGTAGATTTGTGCAACCATTCGGCGGCTTCCATTATTGCAAAGAGTTCTGGTTGGAAGACGCTGCAGTGGTCTGGTAGTCTCATGGTTGGAGAGTGGATTCCACAGCTCATTTTTTCATCGAGCTTAGCGCCGTCTGTAAAGATTGCTACGGCTGCCCAATCGAGGATGTTGATGTTTTCCCACTCATTTCTCTTTGGAATTCTGGAGAAAAGATTGTCGAAGAACATACTGAATGTGGTGTAGTCCACACTTTTGTAAGAGATAAAATTTTAGCGTGTCCTATACTGTAGTTCTTCCAAGGATGGGCTGCATTCCCATAAAGATCCAGAGGAAAGAAGGTGAGTAGAGTTACGAGTGCTATTGAGGGTGTTGAGGACGGCCATACATATGTATGTACATATTATCAATAAAGTAAATATGCAAAAAATACATTTATATGTGTATATATAAAAAATTTTAGAAAAATCAGTTTTTTTATTAGTTTTTTATTTTTATAATTCAAAAAATATTTTTTAAACCATCAAAATATAAAAATAACTCATAAATTCGTAATTATTTTCAGACTTCATAAATTAATTAATAATTGCGCACCAACACCTCATAATTGGTCAGTGTCACCTCCTCACCACCGAAACCAATGTACAGGCAACCCTGTGAAGGATGAATTTTGCCCGGTGTCAAACTATCAGCATGATAGCCACGTCCCACAAACAATGTTTCACCAAGACTAGTTTGACCACAGGCTACAGCACCGGCGGGCACAGCGCCATTTGCATCGGGTACCCAGTGGTAATTATGACCAGCCAATACTTCAATATCATGTTTATTCACCTCCTCACCGCCCCACGCTACGTATGCTTGTCCTTTGTTGGGTACAATTTTCGCCACAAGCATATCACCGTTATGATATGCACGTCCCACATAGATTGGCGAACCATCCGAATCGTGTCCGGCACGTACGGCGAAGGGTGGTAGTTCGTTTTCGATGGTTGTGGAGACCCAGTGGTGTTCAGCTAAAAATATGTTTATATAATATGTGAAAAGATAAAAGAAAGTTTAATAATGCAATTCAAAAGTGAAATTAGTACCTATATGTACATATGTATGTACATATATATATATAAATATGTAATAAATTAGAATTTTGAATTATTTTATCAGCATTTATACTGCACATGTGCGTCAACTTCCTGTTATTAAACGTGCATATACTCGTAAGTAAATATGTATGTAAGTAAATATGTATGTATATACATCGACAATTACTGGATACTGTTAATCAAAAGTTGACTTTGATTAGGAGATTATTCATGCATACGTGTATGTACATACGATTACTCGTAGGGTGAGTCTGCTAGTAACCGGACAGTTTAAAAAAATAAAAAAATAAACTTTTAATAATTTTATATCAAAAATAAATGCATTCGAAGCAGGAATAAATTATATATTATAATCATATAACAAATTCCATTTATAAAATAATAAAAATGTATAATTTCTGCACCGTTTTTGTTTAAAAGGATTTACTTGGTCTACCTAGAGAAAAGTGTGAAAAAGTTATTTTTTGTTAGTGGGAAAGAGATTTTTAAATAATGAATTATAAGTTATTATTAATGGAAATGGGTTTGTTATTGTTAAGTTTTATTTTATAAAAAAATGATTTTTGGAAACAAGATATTTATTCTAAATTAATTATAAATTAATTGTAATACAATTAATTTGCTTTAATTATTAATTATAATATAATTAATTTGGAATAAATATTTTTTTCCAAAAATTGTCTTTTTTTTTTAAATAAATACGACTGTCCGTTTAATGGAATGAAAATTAAGCCCTAAACAGCCCATTATTTTATTATTCTATATATTATATCAAATTTAATTTTTTTGTTAAAATAAATAATAAAAAAGCTGGCGGGAAAAGGAGTTCCTAATAAAGAGAATGAATTCCTAATTCTCCTTCCTATGATTTTTTAAAGGGAAGATTCCAAAACTTCCTTACAAATGAGCTCCGTCATAATATATAATGGAAAAAAGAAAGCATAGATATTCGTAGAATATTCGTAAGAATGCAACATTTAAATATAATCAAAAAAATATGAAAATAATATTGGGTGTGAGAAAAAACTATTTTTTTTTTATATACCTCAACCATTTAACACTGTATTACAACGTTATATGTATATACATATGTATGTACAGCTGTAGATAGATTGCATACAAGTATGTGAGATACTATGTTCTATTATAGGCATCGGAAAAATGTGAGAAGCTACTCCAGCTCCTATTGTAAATTAAATCAGGTATTTGTGGCGGCCAGGAACTACACCCTATTCTGGAAGGTCGTGAGTCGTGATGAGGTACTACTTCTCGCTTTTACGGATATATTCTTATTTGGATGTGGGTTGGATCTAGTAGTTGCGAGGACCTACTTCACCACCTTTAGGACTCGTGCGAAGATGGACGTTTGCAATAAATCAAAAATGACCTCCAACTTTATTTAATTTTTTGTAAAGGAACACCCCGGCAACCGTTGAGCGCAGCGATAGCTTGTCAGAAATTCACTGTTTATTTTTTGTTGTAAAGTTCAGTAATACAATAAATATATTTACTTACTTTTAATTTATTAATTTTCAATAAAAATTACTTTCAAATGGGTGTCCGCTTACTGGGTTTTATTGTCGGTTCATTAAAAAAAAAGGTGCTGACTATAGAAATACGACTTATTTTACAAATTTGACTTACAAAAAATAAAAATTGAAAATAAAAAATTATGTAAAAATTTATAAAAATTACCATTCTTAGTCGATTTAGCATTAATTAAAGAAAAGGTACTAAATGAAAAAAAATGTTTTGTCCGGTAAGCAGCACATTTACCCTATGCAAGTAATGGAAAAATCTAAATATGGTCGCCCCTCGCAACAAAGTTACACTCTCCTAGTGGAAGATTCTTAGTTAGTTTCGATATGAGCACCAAGAAAGAAAAGAACCCTTTTTTATAAATCCCGAATAAGAATATTACGGCCAAGAGTGCCCAGTAAAAAAAGTGATTTTCTAGGTATGTACACATGATGTATAATGCTTAGGGCTGGACAGTGACAGTGGTAGTGCTCGACAGACTCTTCCTCTTCTTCATCTCTACAGCTTCGTCAAAGATCATTCGAAAATTGTCCCATACTCCTACCTTGAAATTCCATTAAACAGTTTCCAGTTGGTATACCTGTTGTAATATTAATGATGAACCGATCTAAGAGGATAGATCCCTAGATATTTTACGATTGAGGGGGTGGTCAAATTTTTCCTGTAATAAATCAAATGCATAATTCGACTCATTTTCGCTATTGAAATGAGATAAAAAAAAATTGGTTTAGCTAACACCATTAACCTTTTTGCATTTTTTTATTTAAGTAAAATCGGCAGGGGTCAAACCCACCGTGTGTATTTCGGACATGAAATAGAAAGCTCTTCATAAAAATCCATCGGCCATTCCTAGACGGCTTATAATAAACTGTAGGTCCCTCCATTTGTTGGAAAAACATCAAGATGCAAAACCACAAATAGGAGGTGGAACTCGGCCGATATTCGCTTCAGCGGTTACAAAGCGCCAATTATATATGTATATATGTATTGAATATGAATATGAATATGCATTGAATTGCATAATATTCACTAATCACTCCTCATGAACCAACCTACATGCATACCTACATTCCTAGAGCTAATTTTTCACTCATCTCCCTCTCTTTGTAACTGCATTGCGTTTTATAAATTATGAATCACATTGATTTCAATTAAGTTTCAAATTGCTTTCATCATGTATATGTATATACAATAGTATATGTATGTACGTTCATGGGTTTTTTATTTCTTTTTAATTTATTAAATAGTTAAGGAATTTGTTTTATACTTCGTATATAATATATAGTTGTTATCCTTATAATCCTGTTTGATGCAAACGTAAATTCAGCATTTTAAATTTTTTACATTCGCTTTGAACACACAAAAAAATCGCATTTTATTTCCACTTAAATTTTCACTCACCCATTTTTTTTTTGTTATTAAAATTTATTTTGTCCGAAAGTTAATTAGAAAATATAAAAGTGTTCTTTCAGCTGTGAAATTGCAATGCTAACTGTAAATATATCCGCGTATAATAAGCGTATTTATAATGCATATAAAGCAATGATAAGCGATTTGCTGATTAAAGCCGCTGACAGAAAGGTAGCACCATTGCGCCGCCTTGCGTGACAGTTAGTGTTTAATGTCGTAAGATGAATATATATATACATATGTATGTATCATCACAAGCAACGCTAACGTCAACGCAACGCCAAAAGTTTGCAAAAAAAATTAAAATTTCGCTTAGCAAAAAAATCAATGTTAAAACCTGTACCATTATATTAGCCTCCACTGTATTATGAGACTTTTTTTACTTGATAAATTTCTTACTTTTAATCTAATTTCGAGTAACTACGTTTAAAGATAAGACGAGTTGCTTAAAATGTATATGTATACATTTACATACTCGTATGTAGGTATATATATTTAAATATAAAACATATTTAGCATACATACATACGTATATATGCTTATGTACCTATTCAATATAAATACTTTTAATTCTAAAAGTTTCAGCACTTCTCTTTCTACATATGTATGTATGTATGTACATACATATCTACCACTAAAATTATGCATTTTATGCGGTAAATAATTTTGAAGCAAAATAATAAATTTACAGCCTGTAACCAGAGAATGTTTATCAGAGAACTTAGAGCAAAATTCAATCACATACATATTCACATTTAAAAATACATAAATAAAAACCAGACGCTTACATATGTATGTGCATATGTCTGTATTATATTTTCCAGACTTCAATCAATCATGCACATGTAGATACACACCAACTAAATGCATAACTACAAACATACATACACACATTAAAATAAATGTTTCTGCCATACTCTTTCTTCTTTCTTCCAAAGTGGTGAGTACAGAAAATGTTGCACTAAGTTCTCTGGTGAGTTCATAGTTGAATAACTTGTATCTTTAAAATACTCAGTTGAACCGCATAATAACGAAACACTTTTAGCTTACGCTCTCTATATGTTAATTCCGCTCTCTGCTGCTCTCGCCACAAGGCGTGCACACAGAAATATTCCTTTCGTACAACCCACTCGTCTATATAAAAGTTATCGCATTATTATTGGTTAAGTCTAACCAATGAACTGTCAGCAGTGGCACTCAATAGATTTTCACTCAAAAGCAGGCTTGTCATTCGTCAACATGTCGGGCTGCTTATATAGATGGCGGGGTACGAATAGCAGGCGATTGGTCGTTATAAGCGAATGAAAATTAAGCGGTTGGCAATCGTGTTTTATTGGTAATGCGAAGAATTCAAGGTATTCGTTTCAAACTAATATTATGTGTGTATGTATGTACGAGTATGTAAGTACATATGACTTAATCATTTTATTTTAATAAATAACGTCAAATCGTTGGTAACAGCATTAAGCAAAATATTAAAAAAAGACTAAATAAATAAAAACTGGTTTAGGCTGTTGTTAGGTATTTACTCAGTGAGCGCAAGCATTTAGTCTGAGAGAAAGAAATATAAGTTTGTATGTAAGTTTACTAAAAGCAATATTAAAGAATCGGCACTCATAAACTTGTTTATGCATTTAGGTATGTAGGTTGGCGTTTTTTATGTATGAATGACTGTACAGGTATCAACAAAGTTACAGCCACATTTACTACCCATGTATGTATGTATGTATGTAGGTTACTACAGCAATAAAAAATAAAATCTTAAATTAAAAGCGATACATATGTAAATATATACATATGTTCATAACTACATAAAGACGTACTCATGTATGTACATATCAGGAATAATTCACGATGGTTTTCCATTGTTAACAATTTTAAATAAAAATAAAACAAAAAAATTGTTTTTTGTATAAGTAAACTCTGCGAAATCTGCCAGTAGAGTAAGTAAGTAAACTCTGCGAAAAGATAAAGACTCAACCCAACCATAACTCAAATTCGGTAAATCTGGCCTAGTCTCGAATGCGATGACTGTTTGTTTGATGACAGAAGATAATTCGCCTTGCCCTCATTCACTACCAGACCCATTTGCTTCGCTTCTTTATCAAGTCTGGAGAAAGCAGAACACACGGCGTGGTTGTCAATATCATCGGCGTACGCCAGCAGCTATATAACTCTTGTAGAAGATTGTACCTTCTCTATTCAGCTCTCCAGTTAGTATTATTTTCTACAGCAATAAATTAAAGAAGTCACATGATAAGGAATCACCCTGTCTGAAACCTCGTTTGGTTTCTAACGGCTTGGAAAGTTCCTTCCCGATTCTGACAGAGCTTTTAGTGTTGCTTAAGGGCAGTTTACACAGCCGCGGGAATACCAAATTCAGACATAGCTGCGTAAAGGCAGCTCCTATTCGTGGCGGCGGCGAAGAAGTGGTGGGTGTCGATACTCTTTTACAGGTCTTTTTTTAAAGCCACAAATATGTTGAATTTCTCTAGTCAGCGGACGTTTTTTCAATGAACAGACAAAATCCAAATAGCGAACGGGTTTAATAGTAATTTTTATTGAAATTTAATAGAATTTCTTAGAAATAAGTAAATATATTTATTGTATTACTATAGTTTATCGCTTGTTGGGTCCTTCAAAAAAATTAAATAAAATTGGAAGTCGATTTTGATCTATTGCAAACTTCCAACTTCCAACTTCCCCTAAAGGTGGTGGAGTAGGACCTCGCAACTACATTTCCAGAGAGTGAGAAGATCCTGCCCACTTCTAAATAAGGATATATCCTTAAAGGCGGGGAATAGTACCTCACCACGACCATCCAAACGAGAGTGTAAATCCTCACCACCTTTAAATTCTTGATCTTATTTACAGTAGAAGAGGGAGTAGCTCCTCACCTTCCTCTGATGTCTAAATAGGGAGTAGTACCCCACATACCTATTTATGTGTAATTCATCTATCGCTGTAAAGAGTACATACGTGTATATATCACGTTGTAATACAAGTAAAAAAAATTAGTTTTTCTTAAAATCCTGTGGACCCGATTTTCAAGGAAACTCTAGACTAAGATATTATGTAAATATTTCATTCTCTTGATTATAAACTCCTTTTTCCCGCCAGCTTATTTGTTGTTTATTTCAGTGAAAAATTAAATTGAATATAATATATAGAATAATGAAACAACGTGTTATCCGGACACTGGAAGAAATATTTTTTCCATTCATTTTCAGTTACCGCATACACTGTCCGTACAATGAAAATAAACTTAATTTTTATTCCGTTAACCAGACAGACGAATTTATTTAAAAAAAAATCGAAAAAAAGTTAAAATAAGTAAAATATTGCCCCTCACACACTGAGCACATTTGCCGTCGGTAAAATGGCATTTGCGTCTGGTAATAATATGTACATAGGTATATCTTATTGTATATTTAAGAAAATGGCGTAACTATAGTATAATTGCTAAACCCAGCGGAAATATATAGATACATACATATATGTATGTACATATGTACATGCATACGAAATACGTACAGTGGTTGCCAAAAGTGAGGCAACAGTGCTTCATTTTATATTTGTATGCATGTACATACATACCTACATACACGTACATACATATGTATGTGTGTATGTATGTATATAATGACAATGTTCATAATTTTTAGTATATTTTATTCCAAGCAAAAACACTAATAAAATTGTATGATATATTTACGTGCAAAAAAACAAAAAAAAAAAGGAAATTGATCCTTGTTATGAACGCACTCGGATTTCATCCTTCGTTTACTGCCGAAAATTGAAGATCGAATTACAAATTCGTATTAGGATCCGTCCATAAGCCACGTATGTATGTAGCTCGGACAAGATTGGGGTAGGGGTGAGCGCAAAGCTACCTTTTTATTTGTTCAGCTGAAACAAATACTTATGCCTATATAATATATGTATGTGTAAATATAGTTAGTATTTCGTTTTTAATAAATGATTTACTATGAGTTATTACATACATATTTATTTAATAAGTCGTATGATATATCAGAAAATTACTTATTATGCAAATAAATTTTTAATTATTATTAATTTCAAAGAAAATATTTCTTTCAAAGTTGTAGTAGAAACGAACATATGTAAGTATGTATGTATGCGACTGCCATTCGAAAGGCGCGGGTTCATATCCCGATGTCGTACTAACATCCAAAAATTTATAAAAAATTAATTGTATTAAAATATTAAGTTAAATTTTCTAATTACGGTCGCTCCTCGGCAGGCAATGTCAACCCCACCGAGTGTATTTACGACATGAAATAAAGGCTCCTCGTAAAAAAAAACATCAACCGTTCGGAGACGGCTTAGTATAAACAAATCGAGGGACCGATTTGTTGGAAACACAATAAGACGCAAAAACTGCAAATTGGAGGAGGAGCTCGGCCGAAAATCGCTTCAGCGGTTACAAAGCGCCAATTATATATGTATATAGTAATAAGGCAAGGTCTGGACTTTATGGTGAATGCCTAAGCACCTCACAACCAAGCTCTCGGAGCTTCTGGCGAGCCACTAGCGATGTGTGTGGTCTGACGTTATCCTGATGAAACACATTTCTCCTCTTATTGGTAAAAGCTGGGTGCTACCGGGTGATTGTTTCCTTCAAACGGTCCAATTGCTGACAGTACAGGTCCGAATCAAGAGTTTAGCCGTAGGGGAGCAGTACACAATGATGGATGATTCTTTGCTAATCACACCACACAAAGAACAGAACCAAAACCTGGTTTGGATACCTTTTGTGCCGGCTCACTGCTCTTCGACCACGACCATTTTCGTTTGACGTTGCTGAAGAATTATTTATGTATATTTTCAGCAGACTTGTGTATTTTCTTCTTGCTTTTAAAATTGAGTAATAAAATCCTGCGTTGCCGGCACATTGTTTTCGCAATAAATAAGTTCATTTTAATCCATGGGTGCGATGGGTACGATTTTGGCTCACTTTAATACACAGTACATATCAACATACAATAATAATTAATAAATTATTGTTTTTTTCCAGACGTTCATTAAATCTTAAATTGTTTCAATATTATATACATTCATACATACATTCATACATATACATATATAATATGTACATATCTGCTTTATTTAATACAAATAAAAAATTCTTTTTTCAAATGCCGTCGGTAAACCAACTTCACTTGCTTTAATTTACTCTGAACACTTTAATTTCTCAGCAACTTTGTTGTTGATTTAATAACGAGATTATCTAAAAGAAAACCTTGTAATTATCTAACCAGTTTAAGATATGAGCACATGGCAGCCTTGACAGCCAACTTAAAACACCTATCTTACATACAAATGTATGGCGGCCGCGGTAGCCGAGTGGTTAGCATTGCGTACTGCCATTCGGAAGGCGCGGGTTCATATCCCGGTATCGTAGTAACATCCAAAAATTTATAGAAAATTAATTTAAATAAAAAAATCAGTTAAATTTTCTAATTGCGGTCGCCACTCGGCAGGGAATGTCAATAGAAGGCTCTGTGTACCTCTGACACGAAATAAAGCTCCTCATAAAAAACCGACGTTCGGAGGCGGCTTAGTATAAACTGTAGGGCCCTCCATTTGTTGGAAAAAACATCAAGACGTAAAACCACAAATTGGAGGAGGAGCTCGGCCGAAAATCGCTTCAGCGGTTAAAAATTATATATTATATATTCATATATGTATGTATGTACATATAAATATTTGCGCGCAACGTTCGAAAATTTCATTAATTTTTTTTACGTTCACGCTTAATTCATAAACAACATATGTATATGTACATATACACGTATGTACATCCATACATATTATTCTTGTTACAATGTTAAATATTTATGTTGCTTTTGGTGTAGGTTTGTATAAAAATCCGCCCACAAATCGAAAAGGAAATAAGATTTAAAACTATACAAACGTACATATGCTTGTAGGTATGTATGTATGTTCAACAGATACACAAAAAATAGAGCGAGGAATGTACATTAAATGAGATATGTGTAGGTATATACACACGTATGTACATTACAACAGAGATAGGAGTGGACGTGAATTAAAGTTTAATAACCACAATATCTACACTCATGCATACATACATTCATACATATGAACATACCAACATTTCTACAACCAGACAAATAGACTATGTCCATGGTGATGCTGCTACATTAATGACTGCCTTTGTGACTCTCGCTATGACTGCGCCCGACACAAACAACTCTCTGTCAATATTTGAGCTTTAAGCTGCTTTAAGAGTAATTGATGCGCTTAGACGTTGGTGGTGGTGGTGAGTGCTTTGAAGTGGGGTTAGATCTGTGTGACACATCAATCGTTTAAAAGGGTGTTCAACCTTAATCGCTGTTGGACAGAGTTGATTGTAAAAAGAATACAATGATATACATACATACATATAATATATATATATGTATGCACGTCTGTATCTATAGTGGCAGTATGTATGCATGTACCGTAGCATCTATGCTGTTCTGTGTTGTTGAACTTTTTAAAGCATTGTAATATTATGCTATTGTATTGTTGTTATTGGTCTGCGTTTTAAGTAATTGATGAGGGAGTGTTTGCCATGTTTCGACTCCATTTACGATTAGATGCAGTCGCGTTTATTTGACATTTACTTTCAGTATCATGAAATGCGCTTACCAGTGGCTGTGACGAATGGTGAATGAATATTTAACACTTCATTCTTGGGTATGTGCATACATAGGTATATGTATATGTATATGTATGTATGTATGTATTTGATTTGAGCATAAAAGCGAAAGAAATTATAATTTTAATTAAATGTCTTGACTACAATTTGAATTATAATTTAATTGAATATATTTATGTAGATCAAAAGTATTACAAATATACGAGGGGCGGCTGATAAGCTCGGGACTTGGGGTACTTAATGAAACAAATGTATAGTTTTATGTTTTTTTTTTTATTTTTCAACTTGGGCTCCTCAAGTGAGATATACTTTTCACTTCGCGAATACAATGCTTTTATACCACTGAAAAAAATTCTTTATATTTCTCTTCAAAAAAGGCTTTTCATCTCACTGTCTTTGAAAATCTTCCCCGTAACCCATTTTTTAAAATTGAAAAAAATAAAAAAGTCACTGGGAGCCAGATCCAGACTGTAGGATGGTCAATTTCTGTAAATCCAATAACTTTTAAGGCATCCCACGCAACCGGAGCGGTGTGAACGGGTGCGTTGTCATGAAGAAACAGCACTCCGCGCGCTAACTTACCACGTCTCTTTTGTACTGTACGACTGCCTCACGCGCCTGACTCAACAAATTAGCGTAATACTAGTCGTTCACTGTAGTTTCTTTTGGTAATTAATCAATTAATAATATTTACACGCTATCCTAGACAATGGTAGCCACAATCTTCGACGCTAACTTTTCCGCTTTGAATTTTTTCCCCTTTCCCCTTTTTTATCCACCGCATCGACTCCTGTTTGGACTTGGTCTCATACTGTCAAATCCAAATTTCATCAACTATTACAAAGCGGTTGTAAATTTCATCCAAATCATCTTGGCACAACTTCAAAAAATCTTTACACTTCTCCAATCGTGGCTGCTTGTCGAGCAGGGTTAGTGTTCGCGGTACCCAACGCGCACTAATTTTTTTTCATCTTCAAATGTTCATGCAAAATCTCTCCAGCTCGTTCTTTGCTAATCTGTAATCCCAATGTCATCTGCCACAATTTACTTCTTCGATCACCCAGTATTAGTTTTCGACTTTCTGAATATTTTCTTCGGTCACGTCCGTCACTGGGCGCATCTTCACAGGTCTCTATTCCTTCTTGAAACAGCCGAACCCATCTTTTCACCAACGTATGTATATGAAGGGGCAGAGTCCTGAAGAAGCGATGACATCTATTTAAAAAAATTTTTCTTCATATTTCCATTTTTACAAGGAATTTAATCAACAGGGAATGTCAACCCCTCCGATTGTATTTCTGACTTGAAATAAAAAAGCTCCTCATAACAATCCGTCAGCCGTTCGGGGGCAGCTTAGTATAAACTAGAGGTCCGTCCATTACCAAATAGTAGGTAAAAATTTATTACCAAAATAATGGTATAAAAAATATTCGGCTCACATAATCTCCCAGAATAGTTGGTAATTGAAGGGACCATGGATCGGTTTCCCACCTTGTTTATATATACACGTACATATATAATTATAGCTTTGTAACCGCTGAAGCGCTCCTCCTCCAATTTGTGGTTTTGCGTCTTGATGTTTTTTCCAACAAATGGAGGGACCTACAGTTTATAGTAAGCCGTCTCCGGACGGCGGTTTTTTATGAGGAGTTTTATTTCATGTCAGAGGTACACTAGGAGGGCTTGACATTGCCTGCCGAAGGGAGATCGCAATAAGAAAATTTAACTTATTTTTTTATTTAAATTAATTTTCTATAACTTTTGGATGTTGGTGGCACCGGGATATGAATCCGAGTTTTCCGAATGTCAGTACGCAGTGCTAACCACTCGGCTACCGCGGCTGCACATTGTTTACACTAGAGGATAATGCGGATCTTCAGAGACGCCGTACAGTGGGCCCCGAAGACGCTGTTGCTACTGTGGAGCAGAGTATCGAAGAAGACCCGAATGAGTCCATCCGCCATCGCGCGCAACAATTGGAGCTATGGCCATCCAACTTATGGAAGGTTTTGCGGAAGGCAAATGGTCCTAAAACGAGCTGGTCATCGAACCGGAGTTTCGCAAGAAAAATTCGTTCATCGATGGAGCCCACTTTTCGTGTTTGGATTGATGATAATCCATAAGCCCTCAACAATCAATGCCGTCTAGAGTGCTCTATGGGCAGAATTATTCGTCCATAAAAATGAAGCTCGGTTGAAATTTCTTTGATCCGGTCGCGAAGGTCCCTTGCTTGGGTTTTTTTTTTCTTCATGAAAGCAACATGTCTATCACAGGTCTTTTACATATGTCCCCAATCTTGTGATGATACAACATGAAACCTGCTAGGGGAAGATATATTTGTAGATTTCCTTTTCATCCGTCATTCGCCAAGGTCAATAAATCCTCCGCTAAACCTTTTACTCAAAAACTCCAAACGCCGACCCATCATATCTCGTCATTGATCACGCTTCTACATCATATAGCAGGCCGGAAATGATGGTCGTCTAGTAGCGTTCGATTTTGGTTCTTGGAGAGAGAGAGGACTTATAATTTCAATTGCTCACTCAGTCCAACGTAGCAATTGTTTGCAAAAGTTGTTCTGCGTAGGAGTTCAGAGCTACATAGATAGATGAAAACGTCTACGACCTTATTCGTGTGACTGTCAATGGTTACGTTAAGCCTGCACTGATTGCTTGATGATGAATTTCAGGGACATATATGCATGTGTACGTGTCTCGTCTGCAGCAGGGTGAATAATATTTTCTTTGTGCTTGGAACTTTTACTTCGTCCGGGTATTCGCTGTTTTTACTGTTTGGAAGTCATTAAGAGCATCGAGGTTTTCTGGATTTAAGCTTTTACTATTTATTGAAGTCTCTCACGCTCTAATTGTTTACTTCGATGGACATCGGTGTGTAGTTGTGCACCTCATTGCTGGTAACACTTTTAGTTCTAACGCATATGGCTGGCCTCCAGCAACCTTCCTCGCTCGAGCAAAGGTACGAGTACGTCCCAAAGAAAAAGTAGTGCCCAACCGTAAGCAGATGAGGAATATACAGTAGAGGACATAAGACTCCAGGCGAGTTCCTTCACGTACAGCCTTTAGCCAATGAGGCGAAAACAGACGCATCACTTAACTGTGCGGGAGCTGAAACATTCAACGGATTGTTGTTCATTAAGGCAAACGATGGGTTCTATGTTGGTGCAATCTTGTACTTTACATAATCATTATCAAGTAAGCGACCGGCCGATACTTTTCTAAAGATCCGAAAATGTTTGACATTATAAATGAGAAGTTTGTCAAACTAGCAGAAAAGAACAGTATGAAAACATTCCAGAGACGATGGTGACACCGCAACGTGCTCTACGTGAGTTCAAGAAAAATTAAGTTCAAGGACATAGGTACCAAAAGTTCCGAGAGTATCGGGAAGTATCTCACCGAGACGTCCAATACCAAACGAGGCTTCAGAAAAGTTGATTCCTTTTCCTGTGACTTCTATAATTTATTGCTGGAGAAACTAATACGAGGTGGAGAGCTGAATAGAGTAGGTACAATCTTCTATAAGAGTGTACAGCTACTGGCGTATGTCGATGATATTGACATTATTGGCCTTTACAACCGCGCCGTGAGTTCTATTTTCTCCTGACTGAATAAAGAAGCGAAGCGAATGGATCTGGTAGTGAAGAAAGGCCAGACGAAATATCTCCTGTCAACAAATAAACAGTCACCGCGACTCGGCTCCCACGACTGATGACAGTCATAACTTCGAGGTCGTAGATAATTTCGTCTATCTAGGGACCAGTATTAATACCAACAACAATGTTAGCCTGGAAATCCAACGCAGAATCACTATTGCCAACAGGTTCTACTTTGGACTCAGTAGGCAATTGAAAAGTAAAGTCCTCTCTCGGCGAACGAAAACCAAACTCTACAAGTCCCTCATCGTTCCCGGCCTGTTATATGGTGCGATGACAACATCTGATAAGCCAGCGTTAGGAGTTTTCGAGGGAAAGGTTTTACGTAAGATTTATGGTCCTTTGCAAGTTGGTAATGGTGAATACCGCAGACGATGGAACGATAAGTTGTACGAGATTCGCGGCGACACTGACATAGTTCAACGAATCAAAAGACAGCAGCTACGCTGGGTGGAATATGTGGTCCGGATGGTTACTGATACTCCAGCTCTGAAAGTTTTCGATGCAGTACACGCCGGTGGAAGCAGAGGAAGAGGAAGACCTCCACTCCGTTGGTATAGAGGAACCTGACTGTACTTGGTATCTCCAATTCATGCCAAACAGCGAAGAGAACGTGTAAAAGGCGCGCTGTTGTTAACTCGGCTATAATCGCATAAGCGGCTCCACGCCATTAAAGAAGAAGAAGAACAGCCGAGTGGTTAGCATTGCATACTGTCATTCGGTAGGCAAGGGTTCAAGTCCTGGGTCGACCAACATCGCAAATTATAGAAAATCTATTGTTCTAATTTCGGTCGCCCGTCCACGAGGAATATCAAGCGCTCCGAGTATATTTCTGATAAAAAAGCTTCTCATAAAATTTCAACGGCCGTTCCTAGACGGCTTAGATTAAATGTTGGAAAAAGATAAAAATTCACACTACAAATTGGATGAGGAGGGCTGCCGAAAAGCGCTTCCGTGGCTTCAAAGTTTCAATTACATTTGTATCTATATTTGTATATTTGTATGTACATAACTTTTCTAAGCTTCCACTTTAACTTTCACTTTAAGGATAGGAAAACTTTGTTTAAGTATGTATATACATACATATATATTTTCAACTGCTAATTTCATCGTAAAACTAAGCGTAAACCTCTAAAATACATACATACAAATGTATATACAGTTGCGGTCAAAATCTTAGTAGTGATTTTGCTAATTAAATATAAGTCATTATAAATTTGTATTTCAGACTTTTTTTCGCTTTAAGGGTAAATATCATTAGGTTAAAGCGCCGACATGACGATATGAATTGGTTTGTTAAGCTAGAATTACTGTTGTTATTGCAATCGGATAAGTTTTGAGGACAAATGTGTTTTTTGACCAGTCAAATCCTTAGTAGCGCAATGAAGAATAGTTCAAAAAAATTAAATTATTTTTGTTTTTGGGACTAAAAAATTAAAGAATCGGTAAGAATTATTTCTGTTATCAGTATTCTGTTTTATAATGTGGAAATTTTGATCATGCTGCATGTAGTGATATCAAGAATACCATAAATAATGGTATACCGGAGATACGGGCTCTTATTAAAAAGCTGACTGGCGAAGGAAAAACCTACAGAGAAGTGCAAAACATCATTGGTTGCTCCCCCACGATGGTCTGAAATGCTATAAAATACAAACCGGGTGTCGAAAAACGCGGGCGGAAACGCGTAATGCCCTCTCAATTGGTTAAGCCTGCTGTAAAATATTCAAAGTAATATCCGTTTGTGACTGCCACCGAAATAAAAAATCTCTAAATGTGAAAGCCAGCGTTGAAACTTTCCGCCGACGCTTACGGGAAAACGATCTTTCAGCTCGGAGCCCCAGAAAAGTGCCTTTGCTGACTAAACAACATGTGGTCAAACGATTACGTTTCGCCAAAGACCATTTCACTTGGCCTTCGACCAAATGGCGTAACATTTTATGGTCTGACGAGTCAAAAATTGTTCACTATGGTGGAAAAGGTTCAAGGCAGTTTGTAAGACGTCCACCCAACAGCGAACTTAATCCAAAATATATCACTAAAACGTTAAAACATGGTGGATCCAGCATAATGGTTTGGGCATGCTTTTCGTGGTATGGAGTTGGACCCATTCATTGGATCACGGAGACCATGAACGCTGCCCAATACGCCCAAATCATGCAGGAGGTCATGCTCCCATATACTAGCGAAGAAATGCCACTGATTTGGACCTTTCAACAGGACAACGATCCGAAGCATACTAGTAAGCTTGCAAAGAAGTGGTATGGAGAAAACCGAGTAAATGTTTTGGAATGGCCTCCACAGTCTCCTGACGTTAACCCGATAGAAAATTTGTGGGCTGATGTAAAGAAATCGGTGTCTGACTGTTATCCTACAAATAATTTGCAGTTATGGGAATCCGTAAAGACTGCTTGGAACTCAATTCCAGTCGAAAGGTGCCAAAATCTGGTGAACTCAATGCAACGTCACTGTGCTGCCATAATTAATAATAATGGTTATACAACTAAATCCTAAATTAATGTATAATAAGTAGTTAATTGATAGCCAATAAAAAAAAAACATTTAATTCAACCTAAATAAAAAATGCTTTAAAATATACCCTATAACGTGTAACACTACTATGATTTTGACCGCTTAAAAGCTTAGATTTTCGTAAAAAGTATTATTATTTTTGTTTTTTATAACCAAGTGGCTCCAGTTTTTTTTTTTAATTAGCTTTAATAGTCTTTTAACTACTAAAAAATAAAAATTAAACTTGTTTCGGTAAGCTACTACATAATTTTTTTTCCAACTGAATTTAGTGCTTGTCTGCGCTACTAAGATTATGACCGCAGCTGTATGTACATATGTATATAACTTTTCTAACCTTCCACTTTAACTTTCACTTTAAGGATAGGAAAACTTTGTTTAAATATGTATATACATACATACATATGTATGTATGTACATATGTATGTACATATACATCATCATTGCTTTTTGTTGTAAATCCTTAGATGTACTTCAACTGCTAATTTAATCGTAAAACTAAGCGTAAACCTCTAGAATACATACATACAAATTTATATATGTATGTATGTATGTATGTGAATAAAAATATAATGTGAAATATATATTTATGTGAATGTAAATTTTTTCTTTTTACTGAGCCGCTACGCTAATGAGCCAACCAGAACTAAACGAATAGAAGCCAAAGAGGAATAAGTGATTAGCAGTAAAAAAAAAAATGGTTAGCCCAACGGTCAAACAAATGCACATAAAAATTTATGTTCTTATGTATGTATGTAAATATATGTATATGTACGTATATCTTTATATACATACAAACTCACTCGAATGAGAAACGGAAACAAAATTGAGGATAATGAGAAAATGAACAGTAATAATAATGCATAAAACTGTATTTAAAGCAACACGAGTCGTAAATATGCCTACATGCCTACATAAATACTCATATATACATATGTATATATGCATGTGGAACAACAAAAACTTTTTTATCAACACTAACAAACAAGAAATACACACGAATCTAACAAATAAAATAATCCAACATTAAAGTAGACTACAAACGGCCCACGGTAAGCCAAGGCTACATGAGACGCAGCGCTACAGTAATAATAATAACAGCAGGCAACTAACAACAACAACTATAACAAGTAATGCAATGCCAAGTGAATGATGATGTGAGTGAATATTTTGGTATTTGATGTACATACATATAAAGAGGAGAATGTAGCTTCTCAGCTCAGAGTTACATATTTCGAAAGTCTGGGGTTGTTGAATCGATCGAGTGTCTAATAAACGTACCGAAAACCGAAAATGCCAACCGTTGAAGAGAGATTGCTTGCAATCAAATTGTAGCTGCTGCACTCACTATCCAGCCAGCGAACATAAAAAGGTATACGAACCTACATATATACATACATATGTGCATATGTGCATATAGTATGTATGGTATGTATGCAAACATACCTACAGACGTACTGGAACAAATATCTATTTGAACTATGGCACTCATGTGACTCTTACCCTCGAAAGTAATGAAATATGAAGATGAAAGAACCAACGGCAGACAAAAAACCAATACGATGCATGCTGAAAGAGCAGACCGAACCAAAAACCCGAGTGAGCACTGAAAATATACACGCATGCACACACACAAACACACACACACACAGACGTAACATTTTAATGATGTCAAATCCAATATCGATAATATAACAATGTTTGTTGCTGTATCCAATAGTGCAATAAAACAACAAAAGCGAGGGATTGGAATGAAGAAATAATCTGAAATGCTGTAAGCAATGACAATAATTCCAATAACAACAACTGTTCATACTAATGCTGTCAATGTGCATACGAAGGTCTGTAAATACATATATACGTATATATATAAATAGATATATATGTATGTATTATTTATGTTTAAACAGTTTGTGTGCGTCTACTGTTTATAGAGCTCTTTCATTGAGCTCTGTGACCCAACACGTTCCTTCCCATCGATACGAATTCGTCGTAAATGACGATTGGAAATGACAACAACAAGACAGCGGCAATGAAACGAAAGAAAGGCAAAAAAAAAAAATAATAGAAATCAAGGAGATTCGAACGTAACGGTTACGGCGAAAGGGTGGAAGACCAAAAAGTCGTGAGAATAATTTCAAATTTAAAAGAGGAAAAATTAAGGTGTTTGGAGAATAATTTTATTTAATACTATTTATTTTTTTTGATATTATTTATTATTTTTTAAATTTAGGTAATTTAAAAAAAAAAATTATTAAATCAATTTTAAATAAAATAAAAAATTTTTAGGCTGAAAAGTAAAAAAAAATGCATTAAAATGAAAGGCACACAAAAAATTTGGAAATGCATAAATTTATATATGTATGTATGTATGTATTGTTAGTTGCATAAACGCTCCCTTAATCTTATACCTACTACTTCTCAAGCAGAGTAGGCTCATCTTCCGGTTTCCGCTGCTGACATATTTACATATTCTATTTACATAGTACATGATTGTAGATACGTATGTACATATGTATGTATATACAAGAAACTCTTAAAAAACTGGATATGCTCAATACAAGGATGTTCATATGTATGTACGTACGAGTATTTACAAATGTATGTAAGTATGTATATATGTATGTATGTATACTAGGTACCTTCAGAAGCTCTCATTTGCATACAAATTTTCTTGCTTTATGTAAATAAGAGTACTTGTTTGTTCTTACGTATAGATACATATGTGTGTGAGTATGTATTTAAGCGGCTATGTATGTATGTATATTTGCCAATATACATATGTATATCTTGCGTGCAACTCAACAAATGCAACCCTGCCTTTTTTTCCTTAACAATCACTTATGTATTTACATTGAGTGATTTTTTAGATACACATATATACATATATACGTAGATGTCCAGTACACGCACCGTCCATGCACAAAAAAGATCCAAAAAAGTGCTGGTTGTAAGTGGAATCGAGTTATGTGTATATACATACATATATCTATGTATGTATTGTACATACATAAATGCATGCAATTGAAGCCCTGGAAATTTGTTTATAAAATATACATACATACATATATATGTACATATAAATAAATCCTTATAAATCGTGTCGTATACAACAAGTATGGTATATAAAGTAAATTTCTACGCACCATGTACCCTACAATAGCATAAACCCAGATATGCATGTACATACGAGTGCATACTGCCTGCCACTCGAATACTCGTTGTATGGTTTCATGCACACCTAGCTCAATACATACAGATACACAAAATGTGAGCCCAAAGTGTCGACTGTCGCCCTATCTAACAAAAAAAAAATATATATATATTTATATGTATGTATGTACTCGCAAGATACTGCCAGCTTACACAGTACACAGCTCGAACAGTGACGGTGAGCGCAAAGATTTTTGCGGGGTCCGAAAGTGTAGGTAACATGAATGAATATTAAATTATGAACTCAAGAGTTATCAAAACGTAATACTTGTAGCTGAGCGAATTTAAATTTCTCCTCCATTTTCTTTCCGTTTCATCTTTTCGTCATTTAAAAGCAATGGGAGACACCTAGTAAGCCTGGGCTTCTAATCTTTCCAAAAGAGAAGAGTTCTTTCTTCTATTTCTTTGCACTTTGTTGTTCTTTTGGAGGCCTAAATGTAATTGGACCTCATAATAAGGGCGTGATGGACCTCATAATAAGGGGTGGATTACTATCGATTGGGGAATCGTATTCACCCCACCATAAACTTCATATACTCTAAACAAGTACCTTGCTTGGATGCGAGTGTGCTCCGGTATTGAACTCTTCTAAAAGTCCACCATCCAGTTTCTCAAGCTCTTCATACTTCGACATTTTGATCTCTCTATTTTTTTCTACAAATGCTTTTCGGTTTTTCCTCACACGACCGCATTCAATCGATCTCAACGTTTGCAAAATGTCCAGTTTTTTCTTTTCCCCCTGTTTTCTACAAGAATGCCAAACAGAGTGGCATATTATGGTTTGTAGAAGCTTTTCGTACGCTTGTTTGAGAAAACTTTATGTATTACTGAAATAATAGACCTATATGTATACTAATACTAATTACCTACGGCAAGAGTTTTGAAATGCTGGGTCCTCCCAATTTCTAGCACTGAATCCCATTAAGAAAATTTGGGAGTTAAAAAAGAAAAGGTTTGATGAAAGTAATATTGTTAAATCTTGGCGAATTTCTTTTCAGGGAGGAGTATGCAAGGAAAAATTAACCACAAGGCAATTGACAATTTAATTAAGTCGATGCCGAGAAGAGTGTTAAAAAGCTAACGGTTAAAACGGGATTTTTACGAAGTATTAATTCAATTTCGATCACGTCTGAAGACGTTGGCCTTTTATGAGCAAATCAAATATGTATTTCCTTTTAGAATGAAATATTTACTCTTTTGACTGAAATATTGGTTGGAGGAGGCTATGAGATGAAGTTCTCCGATTTCGTTGATTATCGGTGTCAATGTTAATTTGTATATACGAATGTAGAGGGCCAAATTGTATACTCTAATATGCTTTTTTGATGGATTCTTGATCCATACCTCATATCTGAACTAGTCCCTTATATGGGAGCTATATGTATGTTACAGTTCTTCGATTTCGATGCTTTTTTGTTTGGTTTAAAATACCAGATCTCACGCTTTTCGATGTTTTCTGGACATATTTTTGACCAAAAACCTCACTTAATTCATCATATGTTTGCAGAATTCCAAATATTACCCACTTAGATATTTTTTTTCTTTTTTTTTGACAAATTTATGAGTCTATCTCTTCTCCATCTGGTACTCACATACTTCGGACCAAAGCTAATATACCATTTCATACGCATACATGAAAAATATAATTATGAATTATTTTTTCTTTAGTACCAATTGCTTGCCAGCTATCAGAGCTCACCCCCCACACTATACGCCACTGCTCAGTCCATAGCTACATAGCATACATACATACATTCGCTTCGGTAGAATTGTTTATTCGCTGTGCAAATGGCAACAGCAACAGCGGTGGCCGACGAGTCGGTCGTTAGTCGGTTTAACTCATAGACCGACGACAAGTGAGTCGAACAGACTGAATGACTGACTGCTCGCCTGATTTGAGGGTAAAACTTCAATAGCAGTGAGACCTTTGTTTGTTGTTGGCTTACTTTAGCCATAGCCTGGCTGGGTTAGCTGACTGACTGTGTGAGAATGGCGATGGAGATGGTGTGCTGGTGGCATGACTACTTTAATATTATATATATGTTCAAGCATTGTACTTATGTACTCACTATGTATGTATGTATGCACACACGTTTGCAGATAAATTTATTTGTGGGGGTATGCAATGAAGTTTCGAATTGTACGCTGGTAGCTGCTGCTGCTGCTGCTCTTATGTATTTCTTTAGGTGTTTTTGTCGTTGGGTAGATACGTAATATATGTATGTATGTATGTATGAATAGGAACTACTTGCTATTTCTACATACATAGTGTACATACATACATACATGCATGTATATTAGGGTAGTCAAGTCCTCGGTTAAAGACTTAAATTAGAGGCGACAGTTGATCTAAGCAACTTAATGACTAACACTGCAACCTAGCCATCTCCCAAGTAGGGAAACGTTTTGCTATTATGAATATACATATGTACATACATATTAGCTGTACCCTGCAATGCTTCGCTGTCGCACATACTCATTGAAGGTATGAAAAATTAATCATGGGATATCCTTTTATCATAACTTTATTCACTCAATACTTGTGGGAATACAACATTTTTGGTTTGATCCACTTCCCAGAGAGAGGAATAGTCCGATTTTCTGAATAAGCGAGACACCGGTTCACTCCCCAGAGAGCAGAGTAGTTCGACTTTTTTTTAATAGGTCGGTTCCAAGTCCACTTCCCAGAGAGAAGTGTAATCTTCCTGTTAATCTAACCAAAAATACACCTATGTACCGAATTTCAAGTAAATCAAATCAAAAATAAGATTTCTTTGAATAGGTCAACCCATTATCCACTTTCTGGAGATAATAATAGTCTTCATGTTAATCTGAGCAAAAGTCCAACTATGTACCGAATTTCAAGTAAATCGAGTTATACATACGATTTTTTCGAATTAGTCAGTTCCCGGTCCACTTCCCGGAGAGAAGTATAGTCTTCTTGTTAAGCAAAACAAAAACCACCTTTGAACCAAATTTCGAATAAATTCAGCCATAAATAAACTTTTTTTGAATAAGTCAGTCCCTGGTCCACTTCCCGCAGAGAAGAAGAGTCTTCCTGTTAATTTAAGAAGTGTAGTCTTCCTGTTAACTTAAGCAAAAAGCTACCTATGTACCGAATTTCAAATAAATCGAACCATAAATAAGATTTTTTCAAATAAGTCAGTCCCTGGTCCACTTCCCGAAAATTTTCTTTCGTAAAATCCTTCCCAGGTATCATAGAAGCAATCTGACGCAATTTCAAGTCAATCTACCGTTAAGTTTTGGAAAACACCCGTTCCAAACGGACATAAGAGCTTTTCTTAATAGGTCAGTCCCCGGTCCACTTCCCGAATTTCGTTTTTGGAAAAAACCATCTCAGAAGTCATAGATAGTTCAAGTCATTTGGCTGTAACTTTTGGAGAACACCCGTTCCGCGGCTACATAAGAGTTTTTTTTCGAATAGGTCAGTCCCCGGTCCACTTCCCGATTTTTTTTTTCGTGTAAACTTTTCCAGGTATCGTAGAAATATTCTGATGAAATTTCAAGTCCTTCGGTCGGTAACTTTGGTGGATTTTTCCATGCGGACATAAGATTTTTATATATAAGAAGATGTATTTACATATATGAATAATTAACGAATGGATTTTGTTTCGTTTCGTAGCGAAATTGTCGATGTGAAATTGTTAATGTTGAAGTCGCACAAACTTGTTGCTAACATTAGTTTTAACTCGGCTGCTTGTTATGCTATCAAATTTAATTATACCTATATAAGTGAGCCTACCACAATCAACATTTTCGTACTTCATGGCATACGTTTTTATTTCCAATTTAAGCAACTTTTGTATGATAATTTATGCCTAAATGTAAACATTTTATATGCATATTGTATTAAAATATTTAGTTTTACCGATCTGGCAACACTAACAGTCTTTTGACGTTGTCAACATACATATCCATGTTAGATACCGTTAGACAAAAAAGAGGTTGTTTTAAAATTTTGGAGCATCATATAAAATCTTTGGCAATTTTCAAATTTATCGTTATCGTTGAAACTAAAATGTTTAATGATTTTCCCCTAAGTAAGTCTCTATGATTTCCCAATTAAAAGTTCCAAAATTTGTTTTTCAGCTTTTTTATTGTAAACTATATTTTACTAACTTTACAACTCTTTACAAGCACACTCGGCTGTAAACACACAGTGTACTCAGCTTTACTCTACAGCGATGTTGTCACTATCGAGTACTCTACTAAACTGAAGATGCCAGCAGTGCACGTTTCGCTATTATTGTATATACACGTACATATCCACAGTTTGCTAGCATGTATTTTCTGGAAAATTCTGTTTGAATGTTCTCGATAACGAATATTCGCTACATGCGCTCTATAACATGCTACAGTTATCGGTTACTCTCTTTCTATGGATATTCGTATTTGCATTTTCACCACTTACTTTGCTCTGAAAAACATATAATTATACTTCCCTGCTCTTCTCTCACCTTTATACTCACCGCACTCAACTTCTTTTCCTCTCTTACCTTTTCATACTGATAGAACGTGCTTGAGTTTCACTTTTCTTTTCGTTTGCTACTACATAGTACTTGTTCGTATTAAAAAATTGTATTTTATTTTAAATAATTATTTATTTTAATTTATTTGTATAATAATAATTTCGTATATATAATATTATACGATTATCACGATTTATTAAATAAATATTTAGTAACGGTTAGTAAATCACTAATTTAAACTTTATATTAACTTAAATTAAATATTACGCGCCGACTCAAAATTATTAGGGTGTGCTAACATTAGTTTAAGAATTTATTTATTAAGACAAGATGGCTTTTTAGCTCTCCAGCGGTTTCATTTTTTTTAATTTCTTATTTTTAGATCCCAATCTACTAAATAATTCAATATTTCTTGCTACCTTTTTCGTAACACGTCATTCATAATAAATCGCACTTGCATATACAGTCGTGTCTGGATATAGGGAACTAATTATTGCAAGGCCTGTTTACAGTGTTGAGGTTATTCACTATATTAAGGTTAATATTTTTGCTCAGAAACTCGTTTTATTTGCTCGAAATAGACTTTGAGTTTACAAATTCAAGAGATCATTAAAATGAATTAATAGGAAAATTTAAAAATATAATATGCTTATTGATTTACTTCTTACGTACACAAAGTGACTTTTGAGCCGCTTTTTGGCATAGAATACGCAGTGATTGTATACCAGTATACAATCGTCATCATCAGATTCTACAATATTGTCGGCATTTTTCTCAAAATTATTCGGTTCGTCATATTAAAATGCGTTCCTCTTCAATTTTGACTATTTCTTGAGTTTTTTTTTGCTTTTTGCTTGAAATGCCTTCAAAAAAATTTCAATATTCAATATATAGAGTAATTAATGTAAAAATTTGGGTGTTCACTATACCCAGACACGACTGTATTTGAAAATTTCTGCAGACTACGTGGTAACGAGTTATCAATCAATCAGTTAAAATTTTTTTCAACTATCGATGAAACCAAATTCCGGCTATACCATTTCCAATAAACAAAAAATTATCAAAATCGGACCACTCTGTAAAATGCTATGCGCGGTCATAAGTTCATAAACATATGCACAAGGCTGTAATGATAAATTTCACATTAACCAAAAAATTTCAATCGTTTTGGTTGAAACACTTGGAAATATTAGTGTTGAAGCAGTTTTATTTCGTTTTTACCCGAAACGAAAAGCTGTCGTTAACGTAAAATCCTTAACAGGTAATGTTAAACGTTAACATTAAAGTGTGCTGTTAATAGCATAGCAAGCAACTATTTTAAAATTAATTTTAACGATGAGTTATGGATGCAAACTGAATGATATTATCGAATATTAATCAGTAATTTATGAATTTTTCTCCAGTGTCAAAAGGAATACTCAAATATACATATATTTAAAGAAAAATATGATAAGAAATAAATTTAAATCGGCTTTTAATAATATTTTTCAAATTTTTTCAATTCTTTTAGTTATCTAAAGTCTTTTCAAGCACTGGAAAAAAATTAATTTTCTACCACCACCCTGATGTGCACACACGCTCATAGTGCATACATATGATACATACATAAATCGCTAAATATTCGTGTTGCATATAATTTAAAGGTTTTTTATTTTCTTCTGCTTGTATTAAATCTTTAATACGACTGGTTGTAAAATCGAGTATGCGTATACTCAAACTGTTGCTGACTTCTTTGCTGCTTGTTTTCCAGCTTTCGCTAGCGTTTTAGCGGTTGGGAACAGTAGCAGTAGCGTCAGCAACGAATGCACACACAGATATAAATACATATATGGTAAATATATGGACTTATTTGTGTACATAAAGGCATAAGCTATGAGCAAACGTTAGAGCTGATATGTACATATGTACATATTCATATGTATATGCATGTATGTAGGTACATACATATGCACATAAGCACATGGATATGAATATGTTCACTTTTGTAGAATATTTTGCTCTCCTCGTACATGTACTCTGTACGTACATACAAACTTTTGGGGAAGCAGAGTGAAATGTACATATATATACATACATATGTACGTATGCATTCATTCGACCAAACCTATGAGTAACTGAGATATGTATGTACTTATTTATAGCTCGGAGTCAGTACCTCACAAGGTTACATTGAATGAATGAGTAATTTCAGGGATAAATGAACATGCATATACACGCATGCATACGTACATATGTACATATATGGATGTGTATGTACATATATATGTATGTCTACATATGGATATGCACATCCGTGTGCTAAGTATATAGTCGAAATACTTGTAAATATCTGTATGTATGTATAACGAATGTACACATATACATACATATGTACATATACATATGTATGTATGAAAGAAGATTCATGCATATTCAGCATATATTGAGGACATGTAAAGCAGAGCATGTAAACAGTAATTAAAATGAACGTTAGCACACATACATAGCTATACACAGCTGTTTGTATGTATGCATGGGTGTGTATATCGTATGAATATGCTTCAGACTGTAGCTAAAGAAATTCTACTCAAACTGCAGTCAAGCGAGCTGTGAGTAATCTTTCAAAGGAAGCTAAAGCGTTTCACTCAGTATGACAGACTATGTGGGTATGTATATGTGTATGTATGCAGGTACGTACGTTTACATGTGTCTGTATATACGTTTTAAAACTAAGCGAAAGAATATTAGACATTTTTCTTAAAAGTGCATACATTTTATGAGTATTTATGCATTTATATATATATATATACATATGTACCTATATATATGTATGTACAAACATAAGTACATTTACATACCAGTAGGGGGTATATTACTGTATTAAATCTACTCAATACATTAATTATACTTTACTCTTTTAAGCTTCACTGAGTGACTGAGAGTACATCTAGATTATTTCAATACATATGTATGTATGTATGTACATGAGTAAGTTGTTCGGGAGGCCAATATGCACAAGAGCAGGTTGCTTATGATTTCATTGCTTGCTTGTATATACATTCACATGTATGTATATACGCTAAAAACATGTTTTATTTTCTTACCACTTGAAATTTTTATTTTTTTGCTTTCTCTTCTATTTGTTATTCGTAGTATTTTGTAAACGCTTTTCGTTGGCTTATCGGATGTTTGTGGATTTAGTCCGATGTAAGATTTTAGTATAGATAGTTGAGAGTAGATAAGAAATTACAATGAGAAAAATATAAACCAACTGTTATTAAATAAAATTACATACATACATATATACATATATATGTATATATATAGAGAAATGAAGAAGTCATGTCCTCCATGGCCTGCATATTCAGAAGTGAAGGATTTTCATGCACACAAATTGAAGTCTAGTATTGTAACATACATACATATGCATGTAAGCATGCACTGTTTTTTAAAGCTTTGAACACGACACTACAGTCTACATCCGCCTAAAGGACAGCGATATTTTTGAAGTAACCAAAGAAATTAAAATAAATTGAAGTAAATTTAAAAAAAAAAAACTTTTGTGGCGTAAAAAGTAAAAAAAAGAAGAATAAAAACTATATATTTTTTATATATGTACATATGGTACATATATTGGAGGAGGAGCTCGGCCGAAAATCGCTTCAGCGGTTACAAAGCGCCAATTGTTATTACATATGGTACATACGAGATGCTTAACAAAAGTTCGCTCAGTGAGTGACTTTAAATTTGTCTTTGTTAAATCTAAAAATACCAAATCCTTTGCAATCCTTTGTATTAGTCTTCCTTTCAATTTTTAGAACAATCGACTAAAATGGAGACGAGAAAGTGCAAGTTAGCTGATAGGTCAGGTGAAATTCCACCGCCAACGCAAACAGAAATTCACCATGTGTTTCTCTTCGGGTCTCGGCGTAATTTACAGCCAATACAAATATTCAGAGAATGCCAAATTGCATATGGAACGATTGCGCCGTCTTTAAAGACTATTTCTAAGTAGCTCCGAAGCTTCCAGACCGTATATTTTTCCCGTAGGGGACGAGCCCCAAAAAGGTCGACTAAAACTTTCCACTGATGACATCACTGCAGCGCTGGTGAAGTCCAAAATTAACGAAGACCCGCGATTGACACAAGATGATTGCTAATGAATTGGGCTTCAATGCCATGGCTGTATCGCGAAAAGTTAAGTAATCATCTGGGATAAACTAAGAAATCCGGAAAACCGGAAAACCCTCAGTTGTTGGATTTTGTATCAGGAATACACACGGATTGCGTACAGAATCTTTTCTTTTTAATTTGCTGGTGAGCCCTGGATGAGAACCAATGACTGGATGAGCCATGAAAAATTTGAGTTTTAAAAATGTTAAAAAAAATATGGATAAATATTTTTAATGATTTTGGCCTTATTGGAATGCCAGAAGATTCCACTCGGTGATGGAACACCACTTCTCTCTGGACTTGCAGCAATCCATTCTGTTCTGCACGTCAACTCAATTTTTCAACAAATTTTCGAAGACGACTTCAGTTCGTCTCTGGATGGTTGGCGCAGCACTCCACAAAAACAAGTCCAATGGACTCAAATCGCTGCTAGCTGTGTGGCACGACACGCCGCTCTATTGAAATTATACATCATTCATGTCATTCTTATCAACATTTGGAAATAAATGAACATTGCACGGTGACGATTAGCATTGACGGTAATGACAGATCCTTCCTCGTTTACGAAGCAATCGGACCAATGGCGACGCCGATTAACAGGCCACACCAAACATTAACTCGTTGAGAACGCATTGACTTTACCAAGCTTACTTAGTCTGTCTCTATTGACAAAAAATCGGGACACTCGATTTTCACGGGCTTCTCTTGAAGTCAATTCTTTACCAGCCAAATAACTCGCCATAGACAGCAAAACATGGTAATCAGTTGGCCTAAGGTCCGGACTGTAACCTGAATGCATAAGAAACTCCCAATCAAGCTCTTGGAGCTTCTGGCTAGTCACTATCGACATGTGTGGTCTGGAATTGTCCTGATGAAACAAAAATCCCCTCTGTTTACCAAAGCTGGACGATTGCTTCTTTCAGACGCTTCAATTGCTGACAGTACAGGCCCATATTGAGAGTTTGGCTGCAGGGTAGCAGCTCATAGTGGATGATTCTTCGCCAATCCCACCAAGCACGCAACAAAACTTTCCCGGCCGTTAATTCTGGTTTGGAAACCAACTCACGGCTCTTCGACCACGATCATTTTCGTTGGATGTTGCTGTGAGTGCTCTACTTTTCATCATCTGTCACCATCCGCTGTAGAAATGGGTCGATTTTTGTTACGATTCAGTAGCGATTCGCAAATGGAAATTCTGACAATGGGATTTTTCTCGTTAACTCGTGGGGTGCCACATACATCGATCATCTTTGTGTAACCAGTGTTTTTCTAAGTGGTTCCAAACAGTTTTTTGTGCAATGTTTAGCTTCTTGGTAATTGAAATAGTGCTGCGCGGTCGGACTCGACAATTTCCTCTTTTTTATCGACTCTTTCGACAATTGGACTTCTTCACCGAAGAATCTTTTACAGTACATCACACAAAAAGCGGATTTAATTTAATCTTTTTAAGCCTTATACAAAATACAAAGATCCGCTTTGATTGTCATAAGTGGTACATTCAAAACCATGTCTGACGAAGCCTTAAGTGTAATCCTCAACATACTACCACTAGACTTTTTAGGTTATCAGATAACAGTACTTGCTGTCCTTCGCTTAAGAAGGATAAACCGGAAAATAATCAACGAATTGGACACTAGGGAACCCTCGAAAGATACACAGGCGGAGAAAGCTATACCACAAATTCTGAAAAGGGAGGACTAGAACGATGGTTGGACACTCCGGTAAGTATCACTGAGCTATATACGGTTGGTTCCATAGGAGAGTTGGTAGTTGTGCTTTCTTAATAGGTTCACTTATTGTCGACCAAAGTTACAGGCTGTTATGGTTTTTGTTCTCAGCGACAGTCGAACAGTGGTTAAAGCGCTTAGCTCATTTGCAACATACTGAAAAATTGCATTGGACTGTTACCGGACTCTACAGAAGATTGGGAAAACAGAACAGACTGCCTCTCACATAGCCTCCGAAATTGCTAAGAATGCATTAGTATTATGAGCATGCCTTACGTAGGAAATCTAAGTAATTTTGGCCGAAAAAAAGAACGGAAGGGGTCACGGGAAACCTAACCTTTGCCTTCTACTTTATTGGTGTAGGCAAGTTAACAACAGCGCGTGGGAAGAACCTCTCCGAGCCGTTCGATGCCAATCGAGGTTTCAGGCAGGTGTGACTTCTTTAATTTATTGCTGGATAAAATAATACGAGCTGCAGAGCTGAATAGAGAAAGTACAATCTTCTATAAGAGTGTACAGCTGCTGGCATACACCGATGATATTAACATTATTGGCCTCAACAACTCCGCCGTGAGTTCTGCTTTCTCCAGACTGGATAAGGAAGCGAGGGGAATGGGTCTCGTAGTAAACGAGGGCAAGACGAAATATCTCCTGTCATAAAACAAACTGGCATCGCATTCCCGACTCGGCTCCGACGTCGCTGTTGACAGTCATAACTTTGAAATCGTAGATAACTTCGTTTATCTTGGAGCTAGTATTAACACCAACAACAATGTCAGCCTGGAAATCCAAAGCAGAATCACTCTTGCCAACAGGTGCTACTTTGGACTGAGTAGGCAATTGAAAAGTAAAGTCCTCTCCCGACGAACGGAAACCAAACTATCGTTCCCGTCCTGCTATATGGTGTGGAAGCCTGGACGATGACAACAGTTGATGAGTCGACGTTAGGAGAAAAGTTTTGCGTAAGATTTATGGACCTCTACGTGTTGGGAACGGCGAATACTGCAGCCGATGGAATCATGAGCTTTATGAGATATACGACGACATTGACATAGCTCAGCGGTTACGTGGGTAGCCGATATGAAACGATTTCCCGAGTAGTAGACCTGAGACCGATCTATTCGTAAAAATGTAATTTATAAATCGGTCGATTCACATGAACCTTGGTACAGAAGTATCTTTGGGTCTAAATATCGTATATAAAAGGCTTTGTCCTAAATAACTGACGGATCAACCCACCACTTAAACCACTGGTATTACGAGTAGAGACCTGAAACTTATGCGTTGTGTTCTAAGTATGAGGTACGGATCTCTTTAATAAAATATTTTGCGGGAAGTGGACTTGAGCTCGTATTATTCGTTGACATTATACATACATATGTATGTATATTCATGAAATCGTTAACGTTGAGCAGAGAGCTTAAAATTTTAAGTTCTCTTGTTGAGATCTCACAAAATTCATCGTTAATGCTAATCTTGAAATGGCTGTTTGCTATGCTATTAACAGCACACTTTAATGTTAAGGATTAACATTATCTGTAAACGATTTAACATTAACGACAGAATATCGTTTCCGGTAAAAACGAAAGGAATTTATTTTGATAACTGCTTTAACGTTAACATTTCCAAATGTTTCAACCGAAACGACAGAATTTTATCGACCAACGGTACAAAGCAGTCTTGGTTTATACTAAATTTCAAGTAAATCGAATCAAAAATATATAAATTTTTCCGGAGAGATTTCAATATATTTTCTATCGTAAAAACCGTCTGTTGCCAATTGCAACAAAAAAAAAAAAGAAAAAACTGTGAATTAATAACAATAATATTTCGCACTGAATTTAGTGGAAGGATATCTTGGGCACGTGAGGATATAAATACATACAGTGGCGGACTAAAGTCTACATACGATCCATTTTTTGGGAATTCAACCCGTCCTATAGCTTTCACAGAAAAAATAATGATGCAGTTTTGTTTTAAATTCAAGTATATAACAAAAACTAAAATTTCTCATTTATTCAACATTAACTTTCAAAGTTATTAACAAAAAATGGAAAAAAGGCACTGACAAAAGTGAACATACGATTTTTTGCTTAGCTATTCTAGGTAACCATATTAATTTTAATAACTAAGTTAATATTTTGTTGGGCCACCATGCGCATCGATCACCGCTTGCAAGCGTCTAACATTGAAAAAAACCAAATTTTCCAGCTCTTCTCCTGTAATGTTTTGCCACTCTTCTTGAAGTTTCTCTCTGAGCTTTGATGCATTACTTATAGGGTGTTTTCGAATTTTCCGCTCCAATATTTTCCATACGTGCTATGTAATATTCAATTCCGGGCTTTGTGGTGATGAGTGCAACTGCCGCGGAGCATAATACAGCAGCCAATCCTTTACAATTTGCGCTGTGTGCTTAGGATCATTATCCTGTAGAAAGATCCAGCTCGAGCCAAGGCACAGTTTGTCCACAGATAACTTCAAATTATTTTCCAATATGGTCTTATACTCGAATCGATCCATATTTCCTTCAATAAAGACCAATTTACCCACCCCAGACGCTGCAACTGCTCTCCAATCCATGACACTCCCACCACCATGCTTTAAGGTCGAAATAAGGTGCCTGGGATCCATGGCAGTAATGGGTTTTCTCCAAACTTTTGCTCTGCCATCGCATCCAAATATGTTATATTTTGACTCATCCGTAAATAGCACGCTTTTCCAGAACTCATGATCCTTCTTTAGATGCTTTTTAGCGAACTCCAACCGATGTGCGCGGTTTTTCTCGCTTATGAGAGGCTTCTTGCGAGGAGTTCTGCTGTAGAATCCTTCGTTGTTAAGAGTTCTTGTTATTGTGCGGAAGTGCACAACAATTTGGGATCATTTCGCTAGCTTCTGGGCCAAATTGGTAGCATGTACCTTGGAATTTTGGCTTACTTTATTACGGATGAAAGAGATGTCCCTATGGGTAAGCTTCTTTGGACGGCCATTTCGCGGCTTACTCTCGAACGAGCCCGATTCTGCAAGTTTTTATAAATTGTTTGCACCGTCGCTTTTCTTAAATTTAACAATTTAGCTATTTTGCCGAACGTTTTCTTATCATTTCTGTGTTTTATAATCAATTTTTGCACAGCCACCGGGATTTCCGTTCCTGACGACATTTTCGCGATTATATTTCTTTTTTCAAATGATGGAAAACAATAAAGATAAAGCCAAATACCAAGAAAAGTATAGAAAGAAAAAAAAAACGGTACTTGACCGCTGAAAACAATAGCTGAAGTAATAAACGAAACAAATTAATGAAACGTATGTTCACTTTTGTCAACGGCTTTTTTGAGTTTCTTGTTAATAACATTGAAAGTTAATGTTGAACAAATATGAAATTTTCGGTTTTGTCTTACAATTAAATTCAAAGCAAGACTACATCAATACTTTTCCTGTAAAAACTATGGGACGGTAGGGATTCAAAAAAAAGGGGTCGTATGTAGACTTTAGTCCGCCACTGTATGTACGTATGTATGCATGTACAATAGATATACATAAGTGAGATCACAAGTGAGAATACATACTTGTATGTATGTATGTGCGCACACTCTCCTTTAAATTTGCCAAACATTTGTCAGGCATATTTCTCAGTTAACGTATTTAAGGGGTTGAAACATATGTATTTTAATATGATTGTGCATACATACATACATATGTATGTGTAACAGCCCTTCGTTGTTGTTGTCCATATGTTTCTTTGTAATAGCGCGCAACACTCCATGAAGAAACGATTGCGCCAAATTAATGAATAAGTTGCTGATTAAGCACATGCACATTACATACAAACATATGTATTGTACATACCCTGCAGGGAGTAATACTAGTTGTCAACTAGAATCCAACTGGTTTACATTTTTACACCAAATAGTTCAACTTCCATCTATTTTCCATGTAAGCAACTGATATTTTTAACACGGTTATGTCCAACGAGGTGACAATTGTCCGACTATGCATCAGTTTCATACTAGTTGTATACTAGTTCTTTTAGGTATGTTGAATTTCCACTTCACCAAAAAAAAAAGAAAAATGAAATAAAATAAAAATGAGTTTAGCGGCTGCGAGAATCGAAATCAAACTCAGCCGTGGCGTACTAAAAACAACAACAACATACGGAGTGGTATGATTCCATCTTCAAAGCACTAGTATTTAACTAGTATTTTTGCATACTAGTTGGTTTTTCCCTGCAGGGAATGCTTTTGCATACATACATAAAGTCATTTTAACATACATACATACATACATACATACAGTCATATGCGCACACCTGCCGGATTATCGTTTACATCATTTGAATTATATTTTGTTTTTGAAATTAAATGCATGTAATTGGATTTCATATTTTTTACCGTAATATAAATAATGTTAAAGGGTAGAATGGTTTTTTTAATATAGATTTTTATTCGAAGTATATTTATGTATATTAATTTTTTCATTGACGTCATAATAGTTAGACGCAGTTCAACGTGTAGAGGGTACAGTTCTCTGATCGTGGCTTGCAGTCACAATGATCATGCAGAGAAATTTGGTATTGGGTTTGGGGTAGGTGGCAAACTGCGTCGCAAATTTCGGTGCAAGATTTTAATACGCATCAGGGTATAATTTTTTATATCCACATACTTTCTGGCTATTTCAGTGAGAGAGTGAGCGGAGAACGCATCTTTGGCATCACTTTTGGTAAGCAAAGCTTTAGATTGTCCGTACAAAATTTCAATATAGAAAAATCGTTTCAGCTACCCTCTCGGTCTTTTTCTTTTTCTCCATTGGCTTAGGCACCGCTTACGCGATTATGAGTGAATCTACAGTAGCGCGCCAATCGTATATTCTGTTTGCTCTCCACCTGATGCTCTCAACGGAGACCTTTTCCTCCTTCAGAGATGGAGTGCTTTCGTCCATTCGGACGACATGACCTAGACAGTGTAGCCGCTTTCACTTAATTCCCTGAACTTATCAATGCCATCGTCAAACTCCTACAGCTCATCGTTCCATCGTCGGCGGTATTGGCTGTTGCCAATGTATAAAGTACCATAAATCATTCGAAAATCTTTTCTCTCGAAAACTTCTAACGCCGACTCATCAGATGTTGACATCGTCCATGCTACCGCACCATATAGCAGGACGGGAACGACGAGGGACTTGTATAGTTTGGTTTTCGTTCGTCGGGAGAGGACTTTACTTTTCAATTGCTTACTCAGTCCAAAGAAGCACCTGTAGGCAAGAGTGATGCTGTGCTGGATTTACATGCTGACATTGTTACTAGTGATAATACTGGTTCCAAGATAGACGAAGTTATCTACGACTTCAAACTTATGGCTGTGTATAGCAGTGATGTAGGAACCAAGTCGCGAATGCGTTTACTGTTTGCTTGATGAGCTGCTATTAGTTCTGGAGCTCCAATTGTTGAAGGTAAGCTCTAGTCCTTTACGCTATTTATGTGGCTAAACCCACGGTGATTTGCGCAGACCGTAGAATTCTCGCTTTTATAGATTGAACAGAGTACACTTAGATTCCAATCATCAGCCATGCTTTCGTCTGACCATATTCTACATAGAAGCTCGCCGATTGTGGTCTGGAGTTTCCCATCTCCGGGTGTTCTACTATCACCGTCATTCAGGAGACTGCAGAAGTATTGCCTCCATACACAAAATATGCTCTAGTCACCGATAACCAGACCAGCTCCTTGGTTTCTACTTGAGTATGCTTCGGTTTTGAAATCTTCTGTGAGTCGCTGCATCTTTTCATAGATTTATCGAACACTACCCTTGTCGGTCAGCTTCTCAGGCTCTTCATAATCATTCATCTCAGCCTCTTCCTTTTTTTGTTTACACATTCGTCTTGCTTACCTCTTCAGAACTCGGTATCTATCCCACTGCGCACGTGTTGTGGTCAAGCGTCACGTGTCGAGGTGGGCTGTTTGTTTTCCTCCCACTACAGTTCGACAGTCCTCATCGCACCAGCTTTTTTTCTGACACCGCCGAAAACCAATCAAATCAGCGATATGTTGGAAAATTTCGATTTGATACACGTTGTGGCTAGACACTCATCTACCAGAGTAAATGCCAGTACGCGGCGATGGAATCTACCTCAAACCACAAATACAACATCGACCGCATATGACCGCTGTAGTATTTTCCACAAAAACCCACCTTCTTCCATCATTATCTTGTCCATCGCACTTCTTAGGCGGGGATGATGTCAACCTTTAGTCTAACGGGGACATCAATCACATGGTCAGCGGCATATTTTCATTCAAAATGTTTTCGAAGGTCGTCGTAGTTAAAACGGGGGGTCTCTCATCCAAGGCTTGTTAAAATTTTTCACTGGAGCACAACCTCAAGGGGCTCACATTCTCATTTTATTGGGTGTATGCATTAATTCCTGCGGTTTTCTAAAAGGGGGCTCTACTAGTATTTCGCGTCGTGTTCATCTGGGGCTATATTCATTTCAAAGGTACTGTCATTTCGCGTCGTTTTTGTTTTAGCGTGAACAACAATTTGAAGAATTGGAGACATTGCTCGACGCAAGAAAAACTTGCAAAAGTATTATCAGTTGATCAAGCAACCGTTTCCAGACGATTAAAATCATTAGGATTCATCTAGAAGCTTGGAAATTGGGTGCCTTATGAATTAAAGCCAAGAGACGTCGAACGTCGATTCTGCATGTCGGAAATGTTGCTTCAACGCCACTAAAAGAAGTCATTTTTGCATCGGATTGTCACTGGCGATGAAAAATGGATTCATTTTGATAACCTAAAGCGCAAGAGATCGTATGTGAAGCCCAGCCAACCATCGACATCCATGGCAAAGCCGAATATCCATGGTGCCAAAGTTATGCTATGTATTTGGTGGGACCACAAGGGTATGCTCTATTATGAGCTATTGAAATCGGGTCTACCAAAAACAATTGATTATGGGTACCATTGTCTGGGTGAAAAAGGCCATCGCGGAAAAACGACCAGAATATGCGACCAGACAAGAATCAATAATTTTTCATCATGACAACGCACGGCTACATGTTTCAAGGCCAGTTAAAAACTATTTGGAAAACTGTGGGTGTGAGGTTCTACCTCACCCGCCTTATAGCCCAGACATAGCACCTTCCGATTACCACTTGTTCAGATCAATGCAGAATGCCCTCGCTCCGCTTCACTTCAGAACAGGGTATCAGAAATTGGCTCGATTCTTTCTTGACCTCCAAGCCGGAGAAGTTCTTTTGGGATGGGATCCACAAACTGCCAGAAAGATGGGCAATACTTTGAACATTAAATGTATAACAATTTTTTCAACAATAAAAAGTTATCTTTGGATTTCTCTTCAAGATGATTTTCTTCGACCACTTTCAACTCACTATCGTTTGAAAATCTTCGTCCTACTAACTCCTTTTTTTAATTTGAAAAAAAAAAGAAAAAAAGTCACTGCAAGCCAGATCCGGACTGTAGGATGGTCAATTTCTGTAAATTCAGTAGCTTTTAAGGCATCCAACGCAACCGGAGCGGTGTGAACGGGTGCGTTGTCATGAAGAATCAGCACTCCGCGAGCTAATTTGCCACGTCTCTTTTGTACTGTACGACTGCCTCACGCGCCTGACTCAACAAATTAGCGTAATACTGGCCGTTCATTGTAGTTCCCTTCGGCAAGTAATTAATTAACAATAATCTTCGACGGCGACTTTTCAACTTTGAAATTTTTTGGTGGCTTTTCTCCTGTTTTTATCCACCGCATCGACTCCTGTTTGGACTCGGGATCATCCTAACGAATCCAAGTTTCATCAACTGTACAATTCGGTTGCAAATTTCATTCAAATCATTTTGGCGCACTTCCAAAACTTCTTTACAACTCTACAATTTTGACTGTTTGTCGAGTGTCGTGGGCATTCGTGATACCCAACACCCACTAATTTTTTTTCATATTCATTTCATGCGAAATCTCTCCAGCTCGTTCTTTGCTAATCTTTAATCCCAATGCCATCTGGCACAATTTAATTCTTCGATCAGCAGTACTAATTTTTCGACTTTCTGAAGATTTTCTTCGGTCACGACCGTGCTGGGCGCATCTTCACAGGTCTCTATTCCTGGTTGAAACAGCTGAGACCATTTTTTCACCATCGTATATGAAGGGGCAGAGTCCTGAAGAACAAATGACGTCTCTTTAAAAATTTCTTTCGGCGTACTTCCTTTTTTAGAAGGAATTTAATCAAAACGCGGTGCTCTAAATTGCGAAAATTTCCAGTTTCCATTTATAGGTATAGTGTTGTTGCTTGTTCCAGGAACTAATAAAAAAGTTGTGTTATTTATACTAATAATGTGTCCCGCAATTAGTATCATCATTAACGAGGCCGCGAACATATCAGCCGCTCCTCCTATGTATGTACGATATAAAAATTATTAACAAAACCTCGACAATTATTACTCAATTAATATTTCAACTAATGAGTTTCGCATCTTGCATCCCTGGCCAACCAGGAGGCGTTTTTAAAATAAAATTGCCAATAAATCTGCCGGCCAATTACTTTACACTAATACAGAAACATAATTTTTTAAAGCCCCCAATGAATTCAGTCGTAATCTTTGCAGCTTGCTTAGTCACGATTCTCATTATGTGTGGTCTCTTATGAGAAATGAGAGTTTATTGTGTTGAATATTTTATTAGTCATTCCCATATAACATGTGATGCATATACATACCTACATATGTATAAATACATACCGTTTACTGCTCCCCTAAGCTTCCTTTCTTTACATTTCTCTAGAAAACTCTACTAAGGCCGGAGACCAGTTTATTGAGAGCCAAGTAACGAAGAAGAACTAAATTCGGGTGAGAGTCTGATCCTAGATCCTTCGTGAAATAGATGGATAGAAATAATGCGCTAATTTGGGTGGAATAAAGTGTTTAGAGAAAGAGAACTCTATTATTGGTTTACTCCGGTAGTCAAACGCCTCGCCACAATCCTAATTAATGTTAGGCTTTTCAACATTGCACTGATTTGAGCGCACGATCTACGGAAAAAAGTAGGATGTGACCAAAAACATCTTCTTCGAGGGCTCAAAACACACTTATGAGTGGTACTCCCAACACGATATCGAACTCGGATCTTGGCATTTTTAACGCTAGAGGGTTTGATACCGATCTGCTACCTGGGTGTTTAAAAATTGGTTATCTTTAACAACGAACGCTCCGAAAGACACGAAACCAAATCGACTATATTGCGATAGGAGGAAGATATGTATTCAGTGTTTTAGATGACCATAATCTGCTGGGTCGGATCTTCATCTAGAAAAATCTAGCCAAGGAGTTTTCCTCTGTACTTGCACTCCTTCTCTCGGAGAGCATACGTCAATAACTCGGTATAAGAAAATTGTGTAACAAATAATTTCAAGATCGATACACATCATGGTGAATTGGTTTTTGACAATGGTACGCTGAGGAATCCCACGCTGCAATGGAGAGAAAAAAGATTGTCTATCTAGCGAAATTTCGAACGAACCCAACGCGAAAGGTACGCAGAGTTGGAGAGTGAAGCAAGAGAGACCGAAATTCGTGGGCGATGCTCGAAAATTGTACGAAAAAATGCGGTAACTTTCGGAAAGTTTCAAGACCGGTGCATACACTTGTAGGAATGAAAAAGTTGATCTGGTGACCAATGGCCAAAGCACACTGAGATATATAGAAAACGGTGAACCTGAACCCCTACTCGATGATCATAGTATAGACGGTTCATCATCCGACTATGACAAGTGCGAATAGCGAGTGCTCGCTTATAGAATAACTATAAGTTGGCGAAGCTGATTGCAGGCATCAGTCATGATTGAACCTTATCAATAGGGCTACAGACCCGGAATTCACCATGCGCCAAATCTAAAAAAAGACTAGTGAGAGTAGACTTCTTGAACCTAATGCTGGAAAATATAATTCGAGCTGAACAGAGAAGATACAATTTACAACAAAAGAGTACAACTGCTGTTGATATTGAAACCATCAGACTCAACAACTGCGGCGTTAATTCTGCTTTGTTCAGACTGAATAAGGATGCGAAACGAAGGGGTTTGATAGTGAACGAGGACAAGAGGGATACAACCGACCAAATTCTCGGCTACCCTCTTCACCAGCTAGACTAAGGAGTACAGGCTTGGATTAAATGTGAAGGGCGATGACAAAAAAATTCCGACTATAAACAACCCAAAGATATTGGGAGTCATATTCGATAGTCTGCACCCTTCACTCCGCCTACGACCGCAATTGCCGCAAAACTCCAAAATACAATACTGAAAGCGCTAGCCTGCAGCACCTGGGGTAAAGACAAAGAAACCTTGCTGCGGCCGGTCGTAAACTATGCTCCATCGATCTGGGCGCCGGGGACGAATACGATGCAGTTGAAGACGTTACAGGCCTGTCAAAACACCGCCCTTAGGACCGCGACAGTAAACCTCCTGATGTCGCCGGAGCATCACTTGCTCAGGGTTAAGGAACATAATGCTTTGCTGTGGAAGTAGTTCCTTCTGGGATGCTACCGTAGGGAGCACGACACTAACCACCTCTTCACATGCCATCTTAAACCGACTCATCTAACCCCCCTCTCGCTTTGGTCCAATCCCGTCGAAACAGCACGTTTCCTGGACCTTCCTTTAGATGACCTCGGCGATTTAGATTGATAAAGCCAGCCCTAAGTGGGGTTAAGGAACCACTACTACAACAACAATCCAGGAGTTTTCGGGATAAGGTCTTTCGAAAGATTTACGGAGCTTTGCTAGTTGGCAACACCGAACACCCCTGAGGCGATTTTCGTCCAAGCTCCTACTTCAATGTTTGGTATGCGTCTTGATGTTTTTCCAACAACATTTTATACTAAGCCGCATCCGAACGGCTGATGGTTTTTTATGATGAGCTTTCTATTTCATGCCAGAAGTACACTCGGAGGGGTTGACATTCCCTGCCGAGGGACGATCGGAATTAGAAAATTTAACTTAATGTTTTATTTAAATTAATTTTCAATAACTTTTGGATGTTGATCGAACCAGGACTCGAACCCTGGCCTTACGAATGGCTGTAGGCAATGTTATTCACTCGGCTAACGCGACCGTCGCAGACGACGGAACGAGATACACACCAGACTGAGGGAGTTCAGCGTATTAAGAAACAGCGGCTGCACTGGACTGGTCACGTCGTCCTGATCGATATACTCGTATACACTCCGACTTTGAAAGTATTAAATCAGGTGAATAAAGACCTGGCTTCACTTGGTGTCTGCAATGGGCGCCATATGGCGTAAAGAAGAAACCACTGGCGTGCTTTTGTTAACTGGACTATAATCTCCTAAGCGGTGTCTACCTAACGATAAAGTGAAGTTGTGTCGAATCATTTGTTAAGGCACTTTACAATCCTCGTCTGGCCCGAGTAGCTTTCCGTCCTTGCCGCAGCTACGAATGGTTTAAGAAGAAGTAAATTTTTTTGACTGCAGCGAAGTCTAGAGACGCAAGTCTAAACGAGATTATAATAAATTAACATATTTTCTTTTACATTCCGCAAACTTTTTGGTTCACTCCCCACTTGCATGCGTACAGATTAAAAGTTTCTCCACAAATTGCGCATGAAATACAGACCACTTTAATATCCGCTTCCATTTATCAACGCTACGGTTCGGGCAATTTATGTTATGTTTAAAACGGCGAAAGTCCGCAAATTCCACAATTTTCTGTCACACAATTCTAATTACAAACCATTACCAGCACCGCTCTTGGCTCTTCGAGTTCCATCTCAAATGGTTGACACTCGGCGCAACACAACTGGCTACCACTTATCTACAATTTCCACTAAGTTTTTTTTTTATTTCTTTTTTCTTTCAATACACGTAAGTGCTCATTAGCATCAATGCGCCCCTCTGCGCACCACCGCCTACTACAAACAACATACACACTCGTACAAGCTCGCACGTAAACACATGCAGTGGTGAGGCAGCAAACGAGTCAGTCAGCCATCCAGCCATCTAGCCAGCCAGCCATCCAGTCACTGCTGGTTATTTATTCAGTCTCGACGCGAGTCAGACCCCAATTGTTGCTCACAGCGACAAGAAAACAAGAAACAGGATTCATGCGCGCATGATTTCACAATCGCGCCACCGCATAAAGTAGCTGGCTGGCTGGCTGGCTGTTGTCCGTCGCTCAACAGAATTTGCTTCTGCTTCTGATCCACCGTCGCTGTCACTGGCGTCGCCCACAAGCTGCAAGCTTCAACAACACGCAGTTCAGTTACAAATGTACATATTGATACATACATATGTAGACGTGTATGTGTACCTATGCAATTTATATACATATGTACATAGAAAAAACTTACATGCCAGTGCCCGTATCGTATACTCGTACTGGTACCGCCAGCACCGCTTTTTGCGCTGAACTAAGTTGACTTCCGGTTGTTGAGATGCGATGCGATGCGATCGCAGGTCCATGTACCAAAAGTATACCAACGCAGCGCGATACCGTGTATTTTGATTGTATGTATGTATGTTTGTACACGTATGTATGAATGTAGAAAGAAATGTTGTTGAGCCGTCGAATGGCTGAGTGTTTGTGAATGGCTCTTGTCCCGAAATCATCTAATGATGCGCCCAAGCATGTGGAGCTTCCTTCACTCAGCGTTCCGTATACTCCCCATACATACCATACGTGTACATATGTGTGTGTTTAGCCACCGCGGCTCAGATTTCGTTTTGCTCCTTGTTATTGCTTGTTTGTTCTTGTTGTTGTTATTATTTTTTTTTGCTGGTCTCGTCTTGTTAATATTATTCGCTTTCATTAAATTACTTCGTTTCATCATTCCATCACGAAGCTTGAACCAATATTTCTTTTTTGGTGGGTTGTCTTCTTCGTGCTTGTATCTTTAATGAATGAGAACCCTAGATGATATCTGGTAAATAAATTTAATTGAGGACACTCTTTTATGTGTGCATGTGGATACGTACAAGATTAGGGTTTAGTTGGTTCCAAATTGAATGGAACAAAAGGCAACTTAGATTCAAGAATCTTCTTCATCATAACCGCACTTAGAGAGTACACATCTTTCCACAGCAGGAGCACGGATGGCGAGACGTTTTAGTAGCGAAGACGCAGGTGGAGTCATAGGACTGGAGCTTTCACTTAATAAAAAGTGGTCCCGGCCACTGTAGAGTATTTCAGACAGTAATGTCCGCTGTTGTGCGCTAATTGGGGACACCAAGTAAATCTCCAGTCCAACTGCATTAGATCTTTCCAACAAAATAGAGATATTTTTGGAGTGTTTTCATCCACACATAACAAGCCAGCGTAGGTCCAGGTATGATACCTGAGGGTGCACCGATGGCAACTGCACCTAAAATCGCATTTCCCCGGTTGTATCCATCGATTATGGGCAGTGGCGCGGTGAGTGTTACCGTCCTCTAGCTAAACCCCACGAGAAACAATATGTTCCGACGGGTTTGGACTAATGGAATCGGGGTGTTGGATGAGTTGGTTTTAGAGAACATACAAAGTGGTAGTTAGTGTCCTGCGAGATAATGCATCTAGGCGAGAGCGGTCTAAAATTGAAAGAGCCGCCTCGAGTCTTATCAACAACATTGAGAATTCGTGTGTTTTTGTGTTTTTCAGTTACCTTATATATATAATTGGCGCTTTGTAACCGCTGCAGCGATTTTCGGCCGAGCTCCTCCTCCAATTTGTGGTTTTGCGTCTTGATATTTTTCCAACAAATGGAGGGACCTACAGTTTATACTAAGCCGCCTCCGAACGGCTGATGGTTTTTTTACGAGGAGCCTTTATTTCATGTCCGAAATACCCTCGGAGGGGTGGACATTCCCTGCCGAGGGGTGACCGCAATTAGAAAATTTAACTTAATTTTTTTATTTAAATTAATTTTCCATAACTTTTGGATGTTGATGGCACGAGAGCCTTCCGAAACTCAGTTAGCAGTGCTAATCACTCGACTACCGCGGCCGCCAAAGTTACCTGATTGAAATGAAATCTGATACTTTTAACGGCTCTCTGCCATAGTCCACCCATATGAGAGACACATGGTGGAAAAAATTTCCTGGAGAAATTAGATGTAGCGTACTTGAAAGCGAAGTATAGGATATATAAGGAATGTGTGGAGACAGTGAAGCACGCAATCTGTGAGTGTCCAGCCATAGGCATACAATGGCTATGCTTACTTAGCGTAGAGGGGCTACAGTACCTTCAATATGCAAAAAGAACAGCAATGTACTTAACACCAGTGACACAATAAAGAGTGGAGGTCGAATGTGTCTGGCAACACTGTGGACGTTTTATCGTCTACGTGAGACCTGGTGGGTCAAATGAGTTCGTCAATTAAACTTAACCTAACGTAACATGGCGAGCGACGACGAAAGTTTTTCCGTTGTCAGTCATAAATTTATGGGAAAGGCCACTCAGAATGAGGAACTCTCTCCGCCCTCTCATCCATCTTACTCTATCTCAATATCTTTAAAATATCTTCATTCATATTGTCTGTACTTTTCTACTCTTAAGATTTCACAGCCACAATCACTTTGTTAAAAAAAAAAAAAAAAAAAAAATAGCTGAAGAGGGACTTACAGTTACTTAATTCTTAAGTAATTTTCTTTAATATCTTCTAAAAGTATTTTTTCTTCCTAATACTACAAGTTTGGTTTGGATTGTTTTCACGGTCGCCTGGCAACATTTGCTGAACGTTGGGGTGATACCAGTGGAGACTTGTCATTTGTTCACTCAGCTGCTCAAATGATTTGTACCACAATTTAAGTGCTTGGATTTATGATGTGATACGAGTACTCGTGCTCTCTGGGGAATACAAGTAATATGTATGCATGTGTGTATATATAAGTATGTGTGTACGTATACCTATGTACATGCTATACATGCATTTTTCAAATAAAAATATTTTTATATATTTTTGTTTTTCAATTTAGGAAATGTTTCAAAATAGATTGTTCGCATATACATAGATGGATATACATACATACATACGTGGATTGGACTGTGCAGGCTTAGATTCCAATCATCAAACACGCTCTTTAAGCAAGTCCAAGTCTTGCAATGAACATCTATTAGCATGTCTGGGAACCTCCTGGTTTTTTAATACAGTGAAACATCTTTGTTAACTGGGAGCATAATATTCCGCTGTGACCAAGAGTTCGAGCTGTCTCGAGAGATCTGAGTAATACTGGTACAATTAAACTCTTACCTATCCTGACTTGATCCCGCACGATACTAACCACCTCTTTGCATGCTCCTAAAGCCAACGCATCTAACCACCCTTTACCTCTGTCTGTATTTCTGGACATCTGAGGTCATCTCGGTGAGTTAGAGTAGTCTCTCCTGTCCCTAAGCGGGGTTTCGGAACCGTTACCACAACAACAACTACAACTTGATTAACTTGCAACTGCCAAACGCCGATGTAACGCTTTCATTCCCAAAAACCTTGTCAAAAAATGTCATGATATGCTACGATCACTATACTAACATCATAAGCGACTCCTCTAATTGTGATTTGGGCACCTGTCATACTAATTTCTTTCACTTTTTGACGGTTTCTTCAGTTCTTGATGTACTGAGGTATAATTTTCCTAATTGTGGTTGGCCCTCGGTACGGACAAGCTCTCAGAATGTATTTCTGACATGAGGTTCAGAGGGGTCATTGGACCTTACTTTTTCGAAAATGAGGCTGGAGCAATAGTTACGTTGAATGGATTGCGCTTTCGAGAGATGATTAATGATTTTTTATGGCCGGGATTGGATGATATTAATCTGGACCACATTTACTTTCAATAAGACGGCGCAACGTGCCACATAAGCAAAAAAACCGTCGGTATTTCAAGGGCAAACGTTTCCGGACCGTGTTATCTATCGAATAGGTAATCGCAACTAGCCACCGAGATCTTGCGATTCAACACCTTGGAACTTTGTCTTTTGGGGCCACGTGAAAGATAAGGTCTACCACAACAGACTAACATCGATTCAAGACCTCAAAGATGGCATTTGGATGATATTGTTTTCCATTATTAATGGCAAATCTTCTTCTTAACATTGAAATAACTATTCCATCATTTATCTCAAAAATTCCCATTTTTCTTTGAATATCAAAATAACACCTTTTATTGGAAAACCTTGTACTATATATATAAAGGTTGATCCATTTCGAGGTTGCATACTTTTTTAAAGAAAAAAAAAAACAACCAGAAAAGTCAATATTTGGAATTTATTTTTTGAAGATTATCTCTTTCATATGTTGGTTATGTCTCAGATTGGTCTATTCGTTGAGTCCAATTTTCGATGACTCGTTCGAGTATTTCGACTGGAAACTGGCGAATGATATGCGTGATGTTTTGCTCCAAGGCCTGAATCGAAGCGAGATTGTCCGCTTGGACTTTAGACTTTAGATATCCCATAGTTCAAAGTCTAACGGTGTGATATCACATGATCTTGGTGGCCAATCGACCGACCCAAAACGTGAAATTATATGCTCCCCGAAGTTTTCTCTCAATAAATCCATTGATTGATGCGATGTGTGAGAAGTGGCGCCGTCTTTTTGAAAACAAATGTCGCCGAGCTTCAATTTCAGGCATCAAATAGTCGGTTACGTTCTCACCGGCATCATTTTTGAAGACAGTTCTTGCGCAAATTGTATTTTGTACGCTTTCAATTTAAGATCTCGACGTAAAATGCGCAAACTCGTTCCATACGTCGGTCCAAGTTGCTGCGAACGGCGCCGTATCGACTCTCCACGGTCTTCGTGTAGACTCTCAGCTACGTCCGCCTATATTTTCTTCACTGCGTGCTGTACGTGGTTTATTCGGTCGAATATTATTCAATAATGAATGCTGGGTCTCAAAATGGGTGATGGTGTTGCGAGTAGTACGCTCGATTATGTTGACCATAAGTTGAGCGAGGCGCGCGAACACACATTCTTTACAGAACGTGAATTCTCATAATAAAGTTGAACAACTTGTAAGTATTTCGATCATGAAATGCCAAACAAAAATAGCATGACAGCTTGACACGACTCACGTGTGATCTGTCAAGAAAAAGGCTATTTAAAAAAGTACCACTACTTGGATCAACCGTTATGTATGTACATATGTACGTAGGTTTGGTTTCATCCCTTATTCAACATACTTACGCTTAACAAAAGACATATTTTTGTTGTAGTAACTGTTAGATGGCGTTATACCGTAAAATAAAAGACATATGTGTACGTAATTTATTTTAAATTTTATTGAAATCACTTAAGAGAGTTCGTAGTTATATGAAAATAATTTTGTTTTGTTTTTGTTTTTTTATTCTATGTTACATATACATATACTTAATTATTTAAAAATAAATTCATTTTTTAACATTTACATAATACAATATTTTTAAGTTTTTTTTATTTTTATAGATTTTGCTTATACTAAATATAATATTTATTTATATTTATATAAATGTGTAGTTATGTATGTATGTATGTATATACATAATTTATATCATATATGTATATATTGTATGTAGTTTATTTAAGCATATTTATGTATGTATAAAAATAAAATTTAATGTTTTCCTTTACACAATTTCAGTCAGGGACGGGGAATTCGATAGCTTTGTGTACGTGTAGGCTTCTCTTAAGGGTGGGTAATACGACACACAACTGAATGTATGTACGATGTACATATGTAGGTATGTATGTATTTATACTACGTACTACATCAGTTTCCTTATGTACAGTTTAGTTTTTGCATGCCCACTGCGATATTATTTTGTATATATGTAATATACTACTATGTACATAAGTTACAAAGAGACATATACACGTATGAATGTATGTATATATACACTTTTATATAAGAAATACTTTGTTTCAATGTTTAGGGTATGTAATTCATAATAATAAATAAGCAAACACATAATATATGTACATTTATATATATGTATATAACAAAAACAAGAATCAATTTAAACAGAAACACTTTTCAGCTTAAGGCTAAATGCGTACATATACATATGTGTATGTATATATATTACTAATAGCAAATTAAATACTTACTTAAATAAGAGTACATACATACATATTTATCTGTAAACTCGTATGCATATCTAAAATAATTTCCTTCATTTAAAATGTACATATGTATTTAAATACTCGTCAAAGCCTCAAAAATCGTACGCACACACACACACACGCACACAGCGGGAATTGTATTCCATAGCAGAGCGCTGTTTTTCCAGAACACCAAAACAAAACAAAAACAAAAAAAAACAAAAAACAAAAACACTTCATTCATCTCCAATTGCATCGCCACCTCCGGCCACACATTCATTTTCATTTGGCCTTCGACGTGCTGATGCTGCTGCCACTGCTGGTGTTGTTGTTGTTGTTGTTGTTGTTGCCGCCAACGGCATTCGTATTCGTATTCACATTACCCGCATTTGACTTTGCCGACGCACCGCCGCTACCACTCGCTCCGGGTGATGCTTTCGGGCCTGCGGCTGCTCCAGCTACAGCCTTGCCGACACCTGCATTACCTCCGCTGCTGCCACCACTGCCACTGCCACTGCTGCTGCTGCTGCTGCTGCTATTATCCACCGGCTTGTCTGCCGGGCCGCTCTTAAGCTTCTGCATGAACTCGTTTAATGCCTCGGCACGTTGCATACGCGACAACTGTTCCAACATGAATGCCTGCTGATAGCTGAAGTGGTGACTCAACTGCGGCGGATTCGCATATGGATAAAACATGCCACCAGGTTGGGCGGCGGCCGCTGCCGCCTGTACTTGTGCGCGTAAGAGATTATCCTTGAAGAGCTTACTGAAGTCGGCAGCCGACACGCCGCTTAAATGTGCGGGCAGCCCAGCGGCCATAGCGGCGACTTGCAGTGGATTGGGCTGCATATTTGGTAGGTGGTTAGGCATGGCCGACATAGCTGGTGGTGGGGGATGCATGTGTTTGTTGACCACATTGGTGTTCGGTGATGACATGGGTGGTGGCGTGGCGTTGGAACGTGTATTCGCCGACGATGATGATGATGATGATGATGATGATGACGTTGGTGGTTGCGGCGGCGGTAGTTTGTTTGACGATTGGTGTGCTGGTGATGGAGATTTCTTTGATTGTGATGTGGTGGTTTTTGCCGACATCAATGCATTCGGTGAATGCCCGTTTTTAGGCTGCTGATGAGCCACCTGTGGTTGCGACTGTTGTTGTTGTTGTTGCTGTGCAACTGGTGATTTCTTGGGCGGCGAAACCTTCTTGTTTGCATGTACTTTAACCGCTACACCGCTTGGCGCCGAGTAGGTGCCGATAATGTTGGCAGTTGTTACTTTTGGCGGTACGACTTCGGAGATCGCAGATGCCGGGTTTTGACGTGGCAAAATTGGTCGGAACTTTTTCGCCGTGTCGACGTTGTTCGCACTGTTCGGTGACTTGTGTGTTCCCTTGCCGTTTGGCGATAAGTTAATATTCTTCTCCGGACTATGCATGGGCGACTTTTTCTCGGTGCTCAACTTGTGTTGTTGTTGGTCCGCTTGCGGTGACCTTTGTGGTTCCGCGACCTTCATGTTGGATTTTTGTTGGTTATTGTCATTGGTTTGCTTGTGATGCGATTGTTGGCTCGCGTTGGTATTTGATTGTGGCGACTTTGTTGTTGTGTTTGGCGTGCCACCTTGGGATTTATGCACGCTGTTTGGGGTGTTGTTGTGTGTCGACTTCTGCATGTTGCTTTGTTGTTTTTGTGGCGTTTGTGTTAAATTTGTGGTGCCATAAGCCATGGGTTTGCCACTCTCCGTACTGTCACGTTTGCCATGTGAGGCCGTTGGAGTTGGGTTTACCGACGGCGGCATGAGCAGTTTCAGCGAAGGAGCTTGCGATTTTTGTGCGGGCGATGAGGCACGCTTGCTCTGTTCCGGTGTCTCGGTTGGCTGATCAGGCAATTTAAGGATTTCTATGTAGTTATTCACAGGACTTTTATGTTTCGGATATGAAGTATTACTCGTCTGGGATTCCCCATCTTCGCGTGTAATGGTGATCGAGAGTGATGAAGGAATGTTTATATTGCAAGAGTTGAGTAGAGATTTTACCTTCAGCTGTTTCTCTGGCGGGTCTTCTGGGCTTGGACTGCGCGCAAAGGGATAGACACGTTTTGGCGTTTGGTGTGAACCACCCATATCCATTGGCTTATAGCCACCACTGTGCGACGGCGAGCCATTGCCGGCTGTCGCGTTCGAGTTCATGTTAGTAGCATTACCATCCTTCTTGGTAGGTGGCGCCGGAAAGAGTCCAGCCATTTGATTATTGCTTCCACTTAAAATACTTTGTAGAAAGCTACCATTGCCGCTCTGTGGGCGTGGCGTATATTTGTAAGTAGGCACTGTGGGTATATTGTAATTCGGCATGTATTGTGGTGAGCTAGGCGAGTATATCGGCGAGCTAGGCGTGTACATGGGTGTGCGACAACCGGGTGGCGCCTCATTGCCTTTCGATTTGGAGGCATTAAAGAGTGCGAGGTTCAAATAGTTATTCGAATTACTTGTTGTTTTGCCGTTCTTGGAACCCAACTTGTTTGTATTACCCGCGATGCCGTGACGTGGTGGTCCCATATTTGGTGGTTGTGCTTTAGATACTGGCACCGGCGGTGGCGGCATAACACTTTTGTCCGGTGTGATCGTAGTACCGCCACTTGTGCTTGTCTTTGGACCGTACACCTTACCCGTTGACTTTTCATTGTTGGATATTGTCTTGATCTCAGTACCTACATCTCTCAGCAGCTGGTTGACGTCACTGGGAATGTCTGCGAAAGGATTGGGACGTGTTGACTTCGGTAGTATTGGCTGATAACGTTTCGCTATCGGTGTTCGGTTACCAGGTGCGGCCATTTCAAAACGTGAGAACGGCTGCGGTGGTGGTGGTAGAGAATTCATTTTATGTGTACCTGCGGCACTCATTTTTCCAGTCGGTTTCTTCGGCGGCAAACCAATTGGTGGACGCATAATCGCTTGAGTGCTATTAGCAGACACGGCTGTTTGACTGGGTTTAGCGTTGGACGAGGTTGATTTTGTAGTTACTGCGCTTGTAGTGGACGATAAGGTGCCGACTGTTGTTTTTGGTGGCGGCATAAGTGGTTTATCATTCACAGGAGAGCTGGGTTTCGCATTGGACGAGGTATTGGGCTTCGCGGTATTGGCTATCGGACTCGGCGGCAATTTTATTTTAAAGTCCTCAGCTGGTAGTGGCGGCGACAGTTTCGGTTTCTTTGCTACATTTTTAACCGGCTCCTTAATCTTACGTTTAGATGACGTGCCGGCGGCATCTTTGAAAACTGTGCTTATTGTTGTTTTTAGTGGATCACGTGCAGCGCTGTTTGGCGATTTCACGAGCACTTTATGTGTAACCGCTGAGCTACAGCTCGGCTTTGGTGATTTTGGTGACTTTGGCGACTTTGGCGATTTATCGAGTGTCTCGTTTTTGACGGCTTTCGTTGGAGTTAGTGAAAATGACTTGAGGAACTGGGATTTTTGTTCCTCCTCATTGCTAGATGTGACGATGTGCGACTTTTCTGTTGACTTCGGTGAGCTCTTTGCCAAAGAACTCAACTTCGTTTGTGGACTAATTTGTTCGGCTTTTATTGTTAGTGGCGGCACAGTTAGTGGACTAGGCGGTTTGCTTTTACGCTCACTGCTGCTCGGTGAATTCTTGGGACTGGAGTCTTTATCACGTTTGCTTTTCAACTTCCACTCCTTTTCCGGACGCACAGACTTGGTAATCTCACGACGATGTGGATCCGACATATTGATAATTGTCACACTGTTTTGCTTCGAAAGATCAATTTTTAGCTTAATGTTCTCGACTTTGCGCTCTTCGCGTGGTTGTTCGGCGGAGGAGGAGGCGGCGGCGGCTTGTCTTAGTGCCTCTTTGGCTTCGCGTTTCTCTTTCGATGTCTTCGGTGAATTATGTGAATGCTGTGCTCTCTCGGCCTTACGCTCAGCTGAGGAGCTCGCATGCGAACGCTTACTCTCCGTAGTTGAGCTAACCACTGGCGTTTTGCTGACTTTCGCTGGTTTCGTCGGTTTCCCAACCGTATCAACAATTGATTTCAACTTCAAATCTACTGCTTCAACTTGTTCTTCTTTAATTTCGGGCGACGCTATAATTAAGGGTTCACCGGTGCTAGTTAAGGTCGACGCAACTGGTTTTGGTATTATTGTCATAGCATCTGGTACAGACGTTATTGTTTGTGCAACATCTTGTGGCACAGTTGTTGTTGCTGTTGTTGTTAGAGTTGAATCTACAACTTCGTCTTTAATTTCAACCGCTTCTGATGCAGCACTTACACGCTTGCCAGCTTCGCTTCCAGCTCCAGTTACGGCCGGCAGCTTACGTACCCTCACAATTGGACGCAAACAACGCTTTACACGGAAATAGAAACGCATTGGCGCATCACGTTTCCATGTGTAAATATACGCCACATCCATTAGTGTGTAATGATCGAGCAGCACGATCGTCTTTACCTTGTACATAATGTCCAGGTTGAAACGTTGCGAGTCAATGTCGAATTTCCCATAAACGAATTTCTTCAAATGACCGACAGTACACATGGCGGGACACTGCAGGTAGCGCGGCTTAAGCAGTTCACGGTATTCGCTGTTCTGGCAAACAAGTTCACTAAAGTAGCGAATGGGCGAAGGGAAGAGAAGAGAAGAGGGAGAGAAACAGAGTTGTAGCAAAGTGGTTTCGCAGATTTTCAATGGTGAGTTTTTAAATGTTTACATGTTTCTATGTTTATTTTTATTTTTATGTACAATAAATAAAGCTTCTTCTACACTTACTCTGTATCCGCAAACTCCAGTGACAGCGACATGTAGTCGGAAGGACTAAATATGAGATGTTCGGTGTCCTCACCTCGTTGTTCGGGTGTAGCCATGGCAGCGTCGGCGGGGCGATCTTTATAGAAAGCGCGCTTACGCATCAATTCCCGTTCATAAAGACCGGGCACAAGTTTGTAGACGATGGCTTGTAATGTAGTATCAGATCTGAAAAATAAAGGGTGGAATTTTTTTATATATTTATATTTTATAAAATATTTTGAAACATAATATAATGGATTCGCGAACAAAAATCGTTCACATTACAACAAAATTACGCACTTTTTAGTAAAAAAATATTAGATTGGTTTTAGTGGAAATTCCTAGCAAACTCAAAGGGAGGAAATGGTGATGTTTTTATACCAAAACCCCCTTCATAAAATATCTCTAGAAAGTCGGGAGGTTAAATATAAAGTTTTTAGATTAAAAAAAACGGCCGCAGCCGAGTTCCTCTTTCTAAGGCGGGACATATAGTCCTTTTTTTCAAAGTCGCCTACGAAAAGCTGATGTATTCTTATGAGGAACTTTTTATTTCATGACTCGGAGGAGTTGAAATTCCTGAATGCCCTGCTAACCACTCAGCCACTATCACCGTCTCGATAGTGGAAGTATTATACTCAAGAAATTTTGTACTAATTTTGCAGAAATTCCTGAGAAAACGTAATTTGGGAGGTGGACCAATAGAAAGTATACCTGCTCGTACGTTCTATCAAGATTATATAAAAAAATTACTTCACACATCACCAAGAACGGTGCTAAGCTGCCCTACTCTTGCCGTAGCTAAGCTAACATGAAAAAACGCGAACATAATTTGGTGTACCGTCTTTCTTTTTCTTCTTGCCAGCAGAGAAAATGAAGCCATTAAGAGGCCACTACTGCCTGGGACTTCTGTGGGAGAGAGAGAATAACAGTGCAGCCAGCTATTGAATTAGTTTGATTTGAGACGACCAATGGGTGGGTTACAGGAACGGTGTGGACCCCGTCAACCTCACCGGGAGGGCTTGTGAGTTACTTCTGAACAATACCTTATATTATATTTGTAGGCGATTTAATACTATTTCGAACAGAGTGCCTAACTTATTAGACATAAATGAAGAACTATGATCAATGATGCAGACTTGGTAGCTATATAACGAGTTTGTTTTATAAGCCAAACACAAGCCAGTTCCACAAATATCATAGAAATGCCCTACCTTTCAAGAAGATATGCATCGTACAACTCCCATTGATCCCGTTTCGCCCATATTTAACTAGACATGCCACAAACCGTGTTCTCTTACCACCGCTCTGTATCAGCCGGAAGCCCATAGATCATATTCGGATGAGTTTTGCTTTATACTATTTACTGTTAAGTCATTCCCAAGCCTATTACTTTTATTTCTTACATGTTAGAACAGCTTGGTTACAAGCCGAGATGCTCAACTAACGAAACAATGTCATTTCGTTTTATTAATATGAAAAAATAAACTCAACGAAATAATTTTGTTTCATCTCGACACCATGTCATCGAAACGAAATGAAACTGTGAATGTTGAAACCGCATGAACTCGTCGTTAATGTTAATTTTAAAATGGTCGCCTGCTATGCTATTAACAGCATACTTTTATGTTTGACGTTTAACATTGTCTGTTAAGGATTTCGTTTCGAATAAAAAATGAAAAGAAATTATTTTTAACTGATTTAATGATAACATTTAGACATAGATAGACATTTTTTTTTTACTAATGTGAAATTTATCTTACGATGCAGGCGGCTTGGTTCCATTGCGTGTTGTGGAAAATGGTCCTGCTATGCTATTAACAGCATACTTTTATGTTTACATTTAACATTGTCTGTTAAGGATTTAACATTAACGACAGCTTTTCGTTTCGTGTAAAAATGAAATAAAATTTATTTTGACAACTGCTTTAACGATAACATTTAGACATAAATAGACATTTTTTTTTAATGTGGAATTTATCTTACGATGCAGGCTTGGTTCTATGGCGTGTTGTGGAAATTGCACCGTAGTGATCTGGGAGTTTGAATGACAGTACGATGGACGCGATGTCTCGCCTTCTCTCCCTTCAACTTCTAAGTCGTTTGTACATTTATTCATATGTCTTTTATTACTAACTATTAGTTATTTTTCTTTAACATTCATTTAAATTTAAATGAAGCGGATTTAGTGGATTGCCAACAAGGAGAGAGCGAGAGACTGAAATTTTAGGTATATAGGCGAAGTTTGGCATAAATCTCAGTTCTTCAGGGAAACCAGGAAATAAAATATTATAATAATAACAGCAATCCAAAATCCATTTACCAAGGAAAATTTTGATTAAAACGAGTATTAAGCAGAAATTGATTGATTTGCCACCCACATAAAGTTGTTTTGTTGAGCATACTATGCAGATATATACTTAGTACGTATGTATATACTTAGTATTTACATACAAATGTTTGTAGACTCTTCAACTAAAATCGTAATCGGCCCAGCAAGCAGTCAAATCAAATCTCGTAAAGTCAATGCCCTGATAATTCCAACACCCATAATGTTGAGAAAATCTCGTTTAATAGCTACACTCGCTGTTGTGTTGTGTTGTTTTCCCCCTTTCGTTGTTTTTTGGGAGCGAGCTAGAGCAGCAGCAGCAACATATAGCTGGCTGCCCTGCATGAGTTTGAAGGTGCATTATAGTAAACGGGGCGATAATGTATGTATTCAAATGTAATGTAGTGTGAAAAAGTTTTCTCATCTGCTACAAGGCAAAGGAAACGAATCAACAAAATGAAATATATATGTATGTATGTACAACGCAAATGGAACATACATACAAACATACATAGGTACATATAGACAGATGAGTATTTGAATGTTGAAATGTGTGAATGTGTTTCGCCCTTCCTAATCACAAATATTTCAGCAATGTTTCATTTGAGTAGATACCAAAGCATTTGGCTAATGCAAAATGCAAACACAACAAATGCTGAGCACACAAAATGCATACATACAAAGGTACATTTATAAAACAATATACATATACATATATAATATATATAGGTATGGATGTGCGCATCTAAGTTAGCACAGACTTTGCTGACGACACAACATCATCAATGATGTGGATGCCAACAACAAAAAAGAAAAGGCAACAACAACAACAGTAACAACAACGACAATACATAACACTAATGGTGTCATAGCGGATGGTAATGGTGTTGCTGTTGCTGCTTCTACCGCTGCTGGCAAGAGCGACGTGGCGGGTGACTTTATCAGCTTGAAATTTTCGTACGAACAAAAAGAGCATTGGCATGGAAGAGTGACGCGCCGTGAGCGAACGAGCGTGCGAGTGAATGAGTATTGTTTTTGCCTGTTGCCCACACTTTAGCTGCAGGAATCTCGTCTCGATGAGCAATGACGACAGCACACTGTAATCTACTAAAGTCATTCGTACAATACTTACAGTTGCTCACAGAAGTATTATGCATATGAAGGCGATTAATTTTTTTTTTATTTATATATTTTTTACTGTACGAGTATATACCCGCGATTTCGTTTGCATGAAATTTTAAAATGATTCTAATTTTAATTGTTTTTACGCTAATAATTTTATTATAACATATCTATTATCATGTTGAATTGTTTCAATACTTATGAATAATTTTTTTTTAATCCAAGGGAAACAAATCAATAATTAAAAAAATAGATAACAGAGGCTCCAGGTCTTGAAGCCACTTAATCACAGACCTCGACTTGCGGCAGAGCGCATTGTCCAGTTGAAGAACTGTGGAGGTGCATAGAGACAAATTTTTGGCATTGGCCGCTGTCTAAGAGTCTAGCTGGCAATATTTACGCCATATTCCTTTTTCATTGCAGCTCGTATTTATGAGAAAGATGCAAAAAGATCTTTAAGCGCCTGCCAAACTCTTTTTGTGGTCTTTCTGAGCGTAATCTCTTTTTATTTTATAAGAAAATGTTTTATTCTTACGATGAAATTGAAATTTTTGAATTTTTATACGCAAACGTCTAAAGCAACGGGCAATTTTACTAAAATTTTTTCCGTCGTGGAGGGTGTTCCATATTTTGCGCATTTCCTCTTCACTGGAGCTCTTCTAACATCCCATTTTAAATATTTCACACTAATGTCTATTAAAAATTTTATTTACAGTAAATCTCGGAGAAAACTCACATACGAAAAACTTTTCTGATGTCAGGATATGTGATTAAAATGTCAGTTTAAATCAAAAGACCTTATGAAATAAAGGTATAATTCTTTGAAACCGACCTAAAAATTTTAAGAAATGCATACTTTCTAATAGCCAAAAAAATAACTTATTAATATACGAAACAAAAATTTCTGTAAATACCGTTATATTTAATTTTTAAGCAGTATCATTGAAATATGGTAGGGTGTGCTAATTAGTGAGCCACCCATGTATATTTCCGATTTCGGCTGAGCTCTTCCTCCAATTTGTTCCAATTTTCAAGCAAATCGAATCAAAACTGCGATTTATCGAATAAATCGCTCTCAGGTCTCGAGGAGAAAAGTTTATTGTATGTTAATCTTAGCAAAAAAGCTATCAATGTACTAAATACCAGGCAGAGGGTAACACAAATATGATTTTTTCGAATAGATCGGCCCCAAGTCCACTACCCGGAAATCCTTTCGTATCGGATGCTCACGTCATAGACAGAGCAGGTTATTGAGGTTGTTGGTTGACTCATCAGTGATTCAGAACAAAGCTTTTTATATATACATATACATATATAAAGATAACTATAGCTTATTACTACAAAAGTAATTAAAAAAGTATTTAATATCTAATATATTTCATACAAAAAAGAAAAAAAATTAAAAAAGTCGTACTTCATGCGCCCAAAGTATTTTTCCTTTTTTTGATTAAAATTAACTTGAAAATTTTTTTATAGATACGCTATTTAATATTTATGTATTAGGTAACTTTTATTTAGGAAAACATCATTTAAAAGCTTTGGAAAAAATATATTTGTTTTTTTTTTTCATTTTCGAGTCAAAATATCCGGGGGTTCAGTTTAACCTGCAGCTTTATGCTAACTGGTGCAGATTTCCAAGATAAGTCCAAATATTACGATAGTGGTGATAGAGAAGTACCAGGAAAGGATGTTAGTAAACGTCGATTTTTGTTAAAAACTGTTCAGATTTTGTTTTCCTGAGCTATTTGTTTTAGGTTTGGGTCACTGTCGATGAAAAATGAAAACTCACTTTCAGCATAACTTTTTTTCTGCCTTGGAGTGCAACTTTTTTTTTTTTAAATTCTAAAAATAGATATGCTTGAACATTGTGTTTTCTACGAAATTTAGATTTCTATTCCATGTCAGAGTATCTGTAATTAATAGTATTTCGGAGACACTATGTCTTATATCTTTTTCGTCATTTTAAACGTCGTGAATCCGTTCCAAAAATGATATACATACATTCATATGTATGTATTTTCGCACAAAAAAAAAACTGGTTGTTGAAGATCATATTTTCTATTTTAGTTGGCGATAGAAATTCCCTTTTCTTTACTGACATTGAATATTGGTGAGTTTTGTGTTCTATACGGTCAAAAAGATCATTATTACTAGGCACTTTTTGAACATTCTCGTCTGATAGTATGGGTTTATACTATTGTTTGTAACCTTTATATGCAGTTACATAGTTATAAACACCTGTAGCGCAAAAAGTAGAAAACCAAATAATTTTTTAATTTTTTTTTTGGAAAATCAATTTTCAAATAATTAACAAAATAATTTTGTAAGCCAATTTTTCCGTCGCCTCACCATTGTTTTTTTTCGCTTTTTTGTTAAAGTTACATAACGGAATATGATGCACATAGACAAACTGTACGATTTCTTTCCAGAAAATGTCCAACAATGAAAATATACTATAAAATTGAATTTGGCACAAATAAAACCAAATGCGAATACTTTTATGAGTAACTGTATGTACATACATTCAATGTTTGTGTGTACATATGTCCATAGAAAAAATAGTGCTGCATGCATTTCGGATTCCGCGCACATACCTTCAACGAATACAACAACAACAAACAAAAAGTAAAAATAGCAGCAACAACACAACGTCACAATGATAACGAAAGCAAAGCAATGGTAAAAAAAAGGAGAAGAAAAAAACAAAATCAGAAAAATAAAATGTAAATAAAACAATAAACAATGCAGGCAGCACAATACCCCGAACGTTGGTTGGGACATGCCAAAACAGGCAGAGCAGGCAGGCCGAGCACATTCAGAGAAAAAAAAAAAGAAACTCGAGAGCACAATTTCGAAGCAAACGTACAGACAAGTAAATATGTATGTAGGTAAATTTTTCTGTTTTCAAATTCATTTCCACGCTGTTTTGTATCTTTATTCAACATTACACTCTACACACTGCTTCATCATCTGCTCCTTCTTTCACTAATTTCGTACCACATTTATTTTCCATACTCAACCAAATATTTATGTTTTATCATTAAGTCTGTTTTGCTCGTTTTTCTACCTACACAACAACATTTCTATTCCCTCTCTTCGGTCGCATTTCAGTCTTTATTGGAATATTGGAAAACGAAATGGGGTTTCTCAAGCGTGTGTGCGCTCTTCTGCTCTGGCGTTTGAGTGCTGCCTAGCTAGAGCTGGTGGCAATCGAACGGAACAAGCTGAAAAACGGCACATTATTAACAATGCAGTGCACTACACCGGTTCTTGTGCCTCTCGCCGCTTACTATGACTATGCTCGCATGGCAAGCGACCGACTGACTATAGGCCATAGCATTCATTGCTTGTTGGCCCCACCGATTCTGGCCGCCTGCCTTACCACAATTGCATTGGATTGGTTTTGCTGGCTGCACATGCCGACGGCAAATCGAAGCGAAACCCCGCCCGCCAGTTAATTTTGTATGATTTCGTGTGTGTGTGTCTTTATTGTTGCATCGCATGACGTAACACGCTGTATAAACGAAATAACTTGAGACATAGAGACGTCTTAGAAGTATTTAGTAGGGTTGTGTTGGTAACAAAGATTTCGATTTCGTAAATAATGTCACAATTTGCAAGAAAAAAAAAGAACAAAAAAAAGAAAAAAGTAAAGAAATAAAAGAAGAAACAAACGCACACGAAAGGACTTAAATTCACTTAATTGGCATTTTGATTATGTTTCCGGTAAGCGGGATTTATTTTTTCTCCCTTCAAGGTGTACCTACTACATGCTGAATGCTTTTGCGCCTAGTGCTTACGGCATACAAGGATGTACAACACACATACATATGTATGTACATACATATGTGCCTTGCCTTTTATGTATGTAATTTTTTTTCCATCGAACTGCCTTCGAGCGCTGACTGCAAATTCGCCCCTTCGTTTTTGGCTTTCACAACAAACCACGTTACGCAGCACACAACACACAACACACATGCCACATTACATGTCGGTAGATGCCGTTAATCAGATCATATCAGCGGCAGTAAACGAGCGCTTGGCCCGCCACAGCCGTTGCCACACGGCTACGCGTATCTACACATACCTTCGAAGGGATGGCTGGCTGGCTGGCTAGCTGTGGCTGTAATGCAATGCGACGACACGAAGATTTCGTGATTTCGTTACGCGTTGAAAGGAGGGTGAGTTTGTGTGCAAGTAGATTTCGTATGAAATATTTTCTGTCAAGATGCATGAGGTGCGCATTTTATCTACTACCGGACCAGGGAAATTACTTCAAGATTCAGCAGGGAATAAGCAGCACTAGCAACAACACATACGTACCCCGAATTGAAATAATTGGCAGATTAATAAGAAGAAAAAAAAGTTAGCGGTAGATTGAGTGTCTTGCGCATGGGAATACACACACATACACGTACAAACAGACGTGAATACTCACTCTGCCAGGCAGTGATGTGTAAATGCTTATAAGAACTACTTTGCGCCACTTACAAGAACATTATTATATTGAATTGTGAATTTATTTGCTTCATGTTTTATGGGAGAAGCTAATTCCTCTGGCAAAAATTCAATCCAAATTCTGCCTACTCTACCTGTGTGTTTTAACTTTTCAACCCCTATAAAAATCTTCAGACGGTTTGAACTTGTAAGAACTTGAAAAAAGATCAAAAGAAGATCGCTATGAGCAATATTTTATTGCAGAAAAGTAACAAAAGCATACATACGAGGAGTACATACGCACATAAAAATGGTAGTTCCATGGGTTGGTTTTCATGCAGTCCACCGATAAATTATTCATCCTTTGTTTGAGTAACACGGTGAAGAGGAGAACTTCAGCTTAAAGAGTTTAAGGCAGGTAGTTAAACAATGTATGCTTGATGAGACGCAAGCTGGGCATCACTTTTCAAAAGAGGCACAGCAACAAAGCTTTTTGTATAACGACCGCACAACTTGTTGAAACGAAAGCTTGACGCTTGACGCTTTATCAAAAGCCCGAGCACCATGCATTGGTCAAGTTATGAACCATCGGTACATGTAATGAGTAGAATTCGTAAATCCTGTTTATGGCATGTCAAAAAAAAAGTAGGAACATACCTCTTAGTTCGACCCCTCGTGGAACTGGTTATAAGGCCAAGTTTATGTGGGGAGATCGGCTTATAAAGCAACGACACATACATACATACATATGTAAGCATAGTGGACTTCTAAAATACCTATAAAGTCAATAACAAAAAAACTAGCACAGCTTTCTTTTAAGCGAGTCTAAGTCTGTACCAAGCTATAACATCAACAGCTCATGAAAATGTTGGGAAAATGAAGAAAAAAATCAAATCAATATCAGATGGTTACCGGATTTCGGCATCAGTTATGTTGTTGTTGTTGTAGCCACAAAAATATTCTCCAAAGCAGTTTTTTTGGGAAATATTTCGGTAGTGACAGTTCTTGGTCGGATAAAAAGCCGACTATCGCAGGGAACTTTTGGATTTTACCGCAGAAAATTTCTTGAACCCCTACCCCGCAGAGGTTTCGGCATCAGTCGTCTCATACCATGCACTTTTCTGTGAGATTTTGATCAAGTTCGCTTCAACGTTTTAAAACCAAGTCCAAATCGGGTCATTAAAAGAACCTGCGAGAGCAAAACTCGAAAGAGAGCCAAAGAGACTAAACAAAATTTTGATGGCAAGGTCTTTCAGTTAATAGGGAGTACTAACCTTATGTTAATGGACTATTTGCTTGGAGCATTACGAAAGAACGCTTTTACAACAAAGTAATACATCCCCTACTCACTCGATTCTAAGATATCATAGAATAGATCAATAAAAAGATGCCGTTTTTCGACGATTGAGATAAAAACCTACTCGCTGGAAGAGCTCAAGGGCATACCAAAAAATGCTTCTAAGAGCCATCTGACAGTCGCATCTTCCAATTTTCTCTCGCCATGAAGACTTAAAGAGATCTCAATCAGCATTTCTATGTTTGCTGGGATTGGAAAGGAATCATCTACTACGAGCTGCTCCCCTATGGCCCTCTACTGCCAACAACTGAACCGCTTGAAGGCAGCACTCATCCGGAAGAGGCTATTTTTGATCAATAGAGGCCGAATTTTGTTTCATCAGGACAACGCCAGGCTACACACGTCTTTGATGACGCGCCAGAAGCTCCAGTAGCTCGGATGGGAGGTCTTAATGCACCCACCTTATAGTCCGGACCTGGCACCAAGTGATTACCATCATTTACTGTCCATGGCGAACGCGCTTAATGGTGAGAAGTTGGCCTCAAGAGAGGCCTGTGAAAATTGGCTCTCCGAGTTTTTTGCCAATAAGGACGCAGCCTTCTACGAGAGGGGTATTATGAAGTTGGCATCTCGTTGGCAACAAGTTTACGAACAAAACGGCGCATATTTGACTTAAATCGGACAAATGAGCACAAAGTTATCATATTTTGAAAAATCAATAAAAAAAAAACCGAACGAACTTTTTACTTTTTAGTTGCCTGGAGTAATCTCTTTTACTCGTGCTTAAAACTAAAATTTGCCCTCACTTTTCCAAAAATTCTTACATGCCTACCATATATTGTGTTAGAATAACCAGACAATTGCGACGGTTATTATTGGGTTTTCCTTTTTTCATTTAACTATATACAAAACTTTATGCGGGTTTATAAAAATCGACTCTAGGTTCGGCTTTTTCATGGTCACAGTTGTATGTTTAAGGTATTTAATGTATGTTACTTTCTCTATATAAAGCCCACTCAGTAGATAAAGAGAATACTACATTCATAGATACATACAAATAAATGTAGATATGTATATATTTTAGTCACTGTAAATTTGTATGTATTTATGTATATCTCGTAAAAAGTTCACCCACGTTTTTTTTATTTGTTAATAAATATGTCTGGATATATATGTATATATACATACATACATACTCGTATACTACGTTATGTACTAAGTTGTATCTACTCACTTGATATTCGGCTTGGCCGTGTTTATCATCATTTCACAGCGTGGGCAGTATTGCTCCATTCGCAAATGTTTAATTAGGCAACTATGACAGACTGTAGAAAAAAAGAAAGAAGATAAAATATTTAAATAAAATTATAGGTATACATATATGTATGAATGTGTATTCATTTGATAAAAAATTTATATTAAAAATGTACTTATTGCTAAATGAATTCCAATTTAAATTCAAGCTGAAAGGGTCCTACACATTTAATCTTAAAATTTGCCTAATTTCCAAATAAAAAAATGCGACTTTTTTTTACAAAATATTAGTAAAAGAAAAATTTTTTAAAAATGCAATAAAATCATTGTTTTACAAAAAAAAAATTGAAAAAAAAATTTTGTAAAATAGCAATAAAAAAAAAAAAAATTAATAGATGCTTTTTCAGGTCATTATTGTGTGAATTGTTTTTGGGTTTTCATTTAAATGGAACTGTTTCAGACAATATATTTTTGGAAAATGGTGAAAAAATTACAACAATAGTTTTGGACGGTAGAAGTTATTAATATTAGAATTTAAATTAAAATTTCGATCTAAAGTTAATATTAACAATTTTTGTCTATAAATTCATACTTTCTTTCCTACATTTCGTTTTTAATTTTTTATAGCTTTCATTCATATAAATTGGTATATTAAATTTGGTCTGAAGTACATACATATGTATGTAAGTACCGGAAGAAGAAGAGATCAGAGAGACGAGTCTAGTTGATTTAGTCATATGTCCATCTGTCTGTCTGTTTGAACGCAAACTAATTCCAAACTTTAAGCGCAGCTATATTCTTATACTGTTTTGATTATTTGTCGAAACCGGTCACAGCAGGCACCGACCACCGATTGGTCTCAGATATGAAGTTTTCGGTAAAAAAAAATATATCAAATAAGCTTCTAAAAGCGGTAAATTGGGTTTCTGCATACGTATGTACATATACAGTGCTATCCATTTTGTGGTTTCGAAAATAAACGTAAATAAAATGCATTTAAAATATATTTCTTTTTTAAGAAATTTCTTTTTCATTACAAAGTTTAAACCTTGGCATTATATGTGAAACGCTACATCATTCCACCCGCTAATCGCCTCGTGAATTTTTGCAAACTTTGCACCGTTTGAGGAAATTTTCAACCACTTTTTGGCACATTTTGGATCGTATCTCAGCCATAACTTATCGAATGCTGGTTTTCAGGTGCTCAAGAGTTGAAGATTTACTCGTCTAAACACGGATTTTCGGCTAGCCCCACTGAAGAAGTCCAACAGCCTCAAATCGCACGATCAATGGCCAATTGATATCGCCAGGACGAGAGATTACGACGACGAGAAATTTCTCTGGCAAAAAGCCCTATTCACTCGTGTTGTATGGCATGTGGCACCATCTAGTTGAAACCACATATTGTCCATTAGAATTGGCAGTGGCCATTTCGCTGTTGTCGTTTTCAAAGAAGTAAGGTACAATCACACCTCCGGACTGTAGGTTTAATGGCCCCTATTGAATTATTTGAGGATTCACAGCGACCCAAATGTGACAATTCTGCTTATTTACGTATCCTCCGAGTGAGAAATGTGCCTCGTCACGGAACAAAATTTTGTTCGAAAAATCGACGTCCACTGCTTGTTGTTCAAGCAGCCAATCGACGTATGTACTGAATGTTCAGCTGGCTTCAGTTGTTCTGTGAGCTGGACTTTATATGGATATATGTAGATGTAAGAAAGTCCCAGCTCTTAGCTCTTAAGAACGTCGAGAAATAGCCACAAACGGGTCCTCGGCGCGACTACACCAACAGTAGCACGAGTAGCGAGGTGGATTCAGCAAAACGATAATGCACAGGCCTTACAATATCTGTAACTAATACTGTCCCTTCAAATTTCTTTAAAATTTTTCCAATTGCTAGAGTAGTTGGACGATTATGTGCACCAGAATCTCATTTTAAAGCACGAAACATGGCCACGTTGAAATTACCATTTTTGAAGTAGATTCTAGCAATTTTAACGCATTGTGCGGTTGTTAAGAGATTTATATTCATAAATTCCTGACTTTTAGCTAAAACAAAACATGTTTGGTTTAACATTTAAGCTTGACAAATGTCAAAATACAGTTCAGTTCTTTTGAAACCACGAAATGGATAACCCTATACAAATGAATATTGGCATTTAGCAACCTACAATCGATTTTATCAGATATTAGAATTAATATTTAATCCTAAAATGTAAAAACAATAAATTTGATATAGTTCATGAAAGATATAGGTATAGACTTCCGTCATGGTCGAGGGCGGCACATTTTTCATGTTTTTTGAGGGTCTTAGGTTTCTCAAATCTCGTTCTTCGGTAAACCAGTACCACAATCCTACGTTGGTTCTAATATGAAAAAAGTCATGACAGCCCAAAAATAATCTGGTAAACGAAAAAAATTTCAACTTCACTAAAAATACCTACAGAAGCTCCACCAAAAAAAAAAAAAAAAAAAAAAAAAAAAAAAAAAAAAAATTCGATAAATTTCAAATTTTTTACTAATAACTTTTTTATTTTATTTTATTTTCATTCCTTCAAAAGTAAGACTTTCAAATGATAATAATTAATTTTTAACCTTTTTCACACTTGTTTGTACGTCCTCTCTCTCCTTTACACACAATAATTTAATAAATCTTCATTAGTTTTCAAACCGAAAAAAGGTAGAAGATACTTACACGAATGTAGACACTCGACAATGGTTGTCGCATCGATGAGATAACCATTGCACAAATGACAAATTATATGCGGATTTATGACGCTCAACAGTACTTTGCGCGGCTTATCCACAATCAGATTATCCGCAGACGCATCGTCGGTGGTAACGAGTGGGCCAACAGCTGTTGCAGCTGTATTTTTATTATGTTTATTCTTATTACTATTATTATTATTATTGGTGTTGTTGTTATTGTTATTATTGTTATTGTTAGCTTCCGCCGGCGCCGCAGCTTTATCCTTGCCATTTATTGTCATTGTAGAGGGTGTTGCTACTTGATTAGGTGTAGTGGATGTCGTTGTTGTTGTTGTTGCTTTTTTCGCTACATTTGTTGTTTTCGTAGGAGATCTTTCCTCCAACTTAACGGCGATCACCTGTTGTGGATCGCATTCCTCTTTTATTTCCGCCACACCCTGTTTTATTGTCGTCTTTAATGCTGCTGCTGCTGCTTTTGTTGTTGTTGTTGTATCAGCAGTTGCTGCAGCTGGTATTGCTTTTGCTACCGAAACTGTTGCTGTTGCTGTTGCTGGTGTTGAAGTGCCACCATTATAAGTGATGGCCGGCAAGGCCAACGGATCCGCATTTAAAGCTGAGCACGTGGAGCTTGCAGCAGCGACGGCGATGGTGGTGGTGGTGGTGGTGGTAGTGTTGGAGGATTGTTGTTGCGATTTTGTTGTCGGTGATTTAGTATTGCAATTAGTTTGCGCAGACAACAAGGGCAGCGATGTCGTCGACGAGGATGACGACGTGCCAACAACACTGCCAAGAGCCGAGGAGAATTGCGTGTTGTTCACGCTTTTGGTTGTTACGACGCCATTAACAGCGGTGGCCGCATGGTTGAAGGACAATTTGGTTGTTGTTGTCACGGTTTGTTTTTGCATGTCATTGGTTTTGGCCTTCACTTGACTACTGCTGGCTACATTGCTGTTTTTATTCGCTAATTGCTGTTGTTGTTGCTTTTGCTGCTGTTTCATTTGTCGCATACTTTCCACATTCGCCAAACTCACACCACCAGCACTTGATGCTGTTCTTCCCCCGCCTCCTCCTGCTCCTCCAGCTCCGACATTACTGTGTTGCAAGGACAACTTGTTGTTTTTGCTGTGACTTTGCTGAAACACGTTGTTATTACAGTTATTGTTCTTTATACTGTTGTTGTTATTATAGTTCTGTTTGCTTTTGCTGCCTGCGTTGCCACCGCCAGCATGCTGTGAACGCGAAGGTGAACTCTGCTGTTGCGTGGACATCTTTGGGTCGCGGTTGGGCGCAGACGATGTATATGTCGCGTTTGTTATTGTTGCTTTCGTTGTATTTGTTATTGTTGTTGCTGCTGCTGATGATGATGATGATGACGACATTGGCGCTAGTGACGTTGGTGTTGGTGGTAGCGGCGTAGTAGCTGGCCCATTGCCCAACGCTGTCTGAGCTCCAGGCACGGGTGACATTGTTACTTACCCGGTGCAAAACAATCTGAAAAGAGATACAAAAAAGTGCAAAAATTTGTTAGAGAATGCGAATGAAAAATTGGAATTTATGTGCTTCAAGGGAGAGCTAGCTGAGTGGTATGTATATAATTAAAGAGAAGTGAAATGTTGTGTTGGACAGTTGGGCTTTATAAATGTTTACGTAGGATATACGGCATAAACACATACAAATGTACGTAGATATGAATTCCTGAAAACTGGAAGATGTGTCTTTGTTGTCGAGTTAATTTTAAAAAGATTTCAAGTTGTAAGGACATCAGGATAAAAGATAGCATTTAAGATTATTTGGAGGAGGTAATTTGAAGGGAAATGAGTAATTAAAGTTGGTAATGATGGGAGACATTAAATTATACTTTGACTAGATGAATAGCATTTTATATGAACTTTATACTAGAAAGAAAAGTCTTACGAGAAAGTTAAAAGTGAGAGTTGATGATTGTATACCCTTTTTGTTTAGAAAAAAAGTACCGGGAATCGGTCATTTAAAAAAGTTGTGGATGAAAACTCGAGAAAACCGCTTGAAAGTTCTGCCCGAGCATTTGAACCAGCTCGACGCGCGGCCACTAAAACTGCGCTAGTCTCTAAAATATGTCGAATTGGCCACTGAGAAAACTTATTCTTGGATAATTTAGAACAGATTTAAGAGAAGAAATGAAATTTTCTTAGCCTCTAAAGCAGGGTACTGTCTTAACAACCGCAAAACACATTAAAATTGTTAAAACCAACCACGAAAAGGGTGATTCAAAAATGGTCAGGTTTCGGCGATTTTTTGAGCAAAATTTTCTACACCGACGTGGCACATTCTCATTCGGAGAATATGTAAATAAGCAAACTTGTCTCATTTGAAGCTCCAAGAATTCTCAAATAAATGAAGAAAGGCCATTACATCCAAAACAACTTACTGTCTGGTGCGCTCTTTCGTCCAGAGGTGTGATTGGGCCTTACTTCTTGGAAGACGACAACAGCGAGACTGTTACGGTCAGTTCAGAGCGTTATAGTCGTATGGTAAATAACTTTTTTTTAGCCTAGAATTGAATAACACGGATTGGCAAAACTGTGGTTTCAACAAGATGGTGCTACGTGTCACACAACACAAGCGAATATTGCGAGAAGTTTCCCGGCCGCGTAATCTCTCGTCTTGGCAATGTTAATTGGCACCCGAGATCGTGCGATTTGACACCGTTGGACTTTTCTATGTGAGGCTATACGTAAGACGATGCTTATTGGAATAAACCTTTAACTCTTAAGCACTTGAAAACCAACATTCGTCAAGTTACGGTTGAGATATCACCCAATGTGTGCCAAAAAAGTAGTTAAAAATTATCCCAAGCGGATCAAGATTTGTGAAATTTCGCGAAGCGATTTTCACATGTAATGCCAAGGATCGAACTTTAGAATAAAAAGGAATTTCATGAGAAACAATGATTTAAAAGACACTTCACGCTTCATGAAATGAGGCGAAGAATCGATTTAGCCATGTCTGTCTGTCTGTTTGCAGTAAGTATTGAGATACTTCTATCGATGAAACAGAGTTCCTAACCTTTCTTTAAGTAAAAGTACGGCCAGTGTTACAAGCATATAAAATTGCACCCCAAGTTATCCACGCCTCCCATGTAACGATAATTTTGAAAAATATGAAATTTGCGATATTTCAATACCAAATATGAATTTAAGGCATTAAATGGAAACAAATGAGTGGGGATCTTAACAAAAAACTACGAGTGGGCGTGGCATCACCCATTTTTTGGTCAAAGAGTATATCTCCGGTCAAATTTGTTATATATTATTTCCATATTATATGTTGTATGGGCACGAGTTGAACCAATGCTGGGTATACTACTTTTAAAACGGACTAAAATTCTACCAAAAATGCCTGACATACTATATGGTATAGTATGTATGTCCAGCACAGATTTCTACATGCCATTTAAAAAATCTTCTATTTTTGACCTATCTGTGGACTTAATATAAATATCAGCCAAGTTTATGTTATTATTTGGTTCCACTCGAACTTAATCTTCATTACTTATTTCACTTTCTTTTGTTGTGATGGCCGAAGAAGTGGACACTCTCTGTAAATGAAGAAATACCTAAAGCAGCTGAGGAGAATTTCTCTTTGGACGCCTGTCTGCGCAGAATATTGATGATAACGCAATAAGAACTGTTTCTAAAAAGTTTTGCTAAAAAGTTAGAAAACTACGAAATTATTACTCAGTCATGCTGAAAAACATAACAACAACACTTCATATTGAAAGGGCGTCGAATTCATTCTTAAAGGCTTTTTGATGAATTTAAATAGAGAAAAACTATACATACATATTTATGTATGTATGTACGTATGTATGTATAAAGAAAACATCTTCCTTCGAAAATATTCGATTTAGTATATTGCAAGAAAACTTTAATTAATGCCATGTTTACTTTCGCGAGTAACATAAACAAAAACAAATAACGATTGCGCACACACAACAAATTGATGGCGAATTGATAAACTTGTGGCTGAAGGATGATTGAAAAAGTAATTGGAAGATGAACTTTGTCTCGACCACACGTACCAGATATACATATGTATACATGTGTATGTATGTATGCACATAAAAGAATTGCTCAACGATTAAGACTGACAGTAAACTCTGAAGCTAAATAGAAAAAAATATAATAAAATAAAATTAGAGACAAGCACTTTGTGTGAACGAGGGAGAACACAAGAGTTTTGGAATCGAAAAATTTTAAGTCAAGTGACTCTCATCCACAGAAAAGTAAGTCATCGCGCCCATCTATCAGGAGGTCCACGAAACGAGCTGTTTCGACGGATTCGAACCAGAGGGAAAGGGAGTTTGATGAGTAGGTTTTAAGGGTCCAAAAAGGCTAGTCTTCGGAGAGCTTTCATAGTACGGGGTGTGAGGGAGGAATGCGTTGGTCTTGAATGTTACAATGTTTAACCCACTGGATGGGATATCGCACGTTGGTGGTGTTTGGCTACCGTGTTACAATTACCCATCCCTCCACTCACGGTTGGTGTGCAGAATTGAACATGTTCGAAAATGACACCTGCCGACGTACTATGGACACACAGGACAGACAATGTGAGGCACTGGGTGTTGCTGGCGTGGCCTCCGCATAGGTGGTGTGTGAAGCTGGATGTTAGGTGAAGGGGAATGTTGGGAGTCAGTCTTCCAGGGGCTCCATTGGTCCGTGGAGGTCTGATAATGGTTACCCAAAGTGTATAGGGGCGCAAAAGGCACAGCGAGGAAGTGTTGAAGCGCAGTTGAGCGCTGACAGCAAAGAACCACGTAACGCGTGGTCCAATACTTTTATATTTGAAGGTCTCAGTTGATCTTAAGATGAATACGGCCATTGTATATTGTTGCATTTAACCGAGATGGAAGAATTGTGTGGCCATCTATGGTACACGCAGGAGAAATAATGCTTCGATTGAATTCCACGCCAGCCCTCCTACCTATTCAGACTGGACTCCAACATTACCCAACGTACGAGTACGCTCTGTATGTGGAGAGTCTCCGCACGACATTAACCACCTCTTCAGATGCCCCCTTAAGCCGACACATCTAACCCCCTTCTCCCTCTCCTACAATCCCGTCGAAACAACACGTTTCCTGGACCTCCCGTTAGATAACCTCGCTGACTTAGATTAATTAACCAGGCCCTAAGCGGGGTTAACGTAGTCGCTAAAACAACAAACAACAACAACAACGAAGATTTGAAGCAACCCTGCTTCGAGGTGTTGCTCCGTTGAAATACTTAGACTAGGGCAGCAGGTAACCAACCCTAAACAGCATTAAGTCGCCGAAAGAGTGATAGCCCTTGGTCGGTTAAAATTAGGTTCAACGCCCGTGCTAACGTTAGAGTCGAGGTAACTTTATCCAGGGTCTTGGTTAGATTTTCTCATAGTTTTGATTTACTTGGTACAACTTGAGGTAGTGACAGCGAAGCTAAAGCCTCGCAGCGTCCCTAATCTTACTTTATCCCCTCTATTCCAGGAACTGTGAAACTACCCTCGTAGTTACATACTTGCGGTACATACAGATATACCCGCACGCATGGACTACTACTTTATCCGTTTATTTCCAAGACAGCGGATATAAAAGCGATTGGTGACGGCCGATATAGCAGTAAAAAAAAACACACGCATCATATAACCGGAAGAGAAGTTAAAGGACATAAAAGTAAAAAAAAATACAAATAGGAAGTCAGGAAAAATTGGCCAAAACAAAAACAAAATAAAAATAAAATAAAATAATGAAAAAAGTATATAAACTGACAGGAAAAGAAGAAAGGCAAAAAGTTCATTGCAACTTGCTTCAGGCCAAATGTTAAAGAAACCAAAAAAGCAAGAAGAAAACTCAATGAGTGACACGATAGGTTTACATACACACACATACATATATTGAGTGAAGGGACCAAATTTCATACGTCAGCAAAACAACTTTCAAGTGAAAGCATTCAAAGCTGACAAAATTTGTAGTAGGTACATAAGTACACACAAAGCAGAAATACCCAAGTCTGCGCTGGAGGCTCCGTGTAATGGCCCATGGCCCGCAGTTGGCCCACGCCAAAACAAAATACGGGTTTGCCCTTTGAGCATGCCAAAAAGGAAAAAAGAAACGAAGACTTTTGACAACCCCTGTATACCAAAACCAGACCGAAACAGCTAAAGATACTATTACGCATATATAATATTTACTTATATACATATATAAATATGTATACATATGTATACGTATAGCAAGCGCCAGCAATCGCACCAGCACAACAGCACCAGCAATCAGTAGTTAGTCGTACAACGACAGTAGCAACTCTGTGCTGAACGACGACGATAACAGAATTTGAAAGCATTCACACTTGACGTCGGCGCCGCGGCCGCTATCGCTGTCGCTACCACCACTGCTGCAGTCGGCCTAAAATAACATAAAGCATACCATGAAAAAGGTAGAAAAAAAAATCAGAAAAGTTTAAGGTAAGCAGCGGCACAGAGGCGACGACGACGACGACGACGACGAGCTGGTCGGTCAAAGGCGAAAGAGCCAGTTGTGCGGTCGTACTGAAACTGAATTGAAGCGACGACTTAACGAAATGGAACAGTGTGCTGTTTGTGTGTTGCTTCGCTACGTGGGGAGGGTGAAGAGTTAAGTTTTAGCTGCCGGCAATGCCTTGAATTTACTAACTTTATGCATAGATGACATACAAACATGCATATACTCGTATGTATGTATGTATATTTGCGTGTATTTATGTGCGTTTATAGTATTGTGTGGTAGGTAGTTGTGCCCGCTGCTGCTACATACATATTTCGCTTTGCGCTGCTATTTATGTATATATTTTTTGGGTTTCAAGTAAATTTTTGATATTTTTTTGTTGTAGTAGCTACAGCTGGAGCTCGTTGCTAGAGAGAAGAGAAGGGAGTGTGCTCTTGTGAATGGATGAATTTCTGATGAGGCAGTGAGGTGTAAACCGAAGAGCAGCATAAATGAATAGGTACATATGTATGTATGTACATACCTACATTTTTACATGCTACATAACCATGCTGTTATGTTGTTGTGGGGGTTGGAAAAGAGGGAGGCATGGGCAAACATATTTTATTGTATGTATGTATGTGCATATCGTTTATATAAAATTTATATTTGTATGTGCATAAATAGTCTTATATGGAGTGGAATATGATAAGCACTGATGCTTACTACTGATATGCTCATACAAAACATCCAATCTTCCTATAAACTTAAGTGATTAAAAGTGTATGTATGTACATATGTACGCGTCCCGCGTCAATAAGACATTTCCAGAGACAGTAAATCGCAAACCTACGCAAACAAATTAAAAGAAAGGAAAGAAAGGAAAGCAAAGAAATGAGAGATAAATTTGAAAAAAAAAGAATAAAAAAAACAAACAAACATTATCTCAGCCTAAAAGGACTCTTCAAGGAATTTCGTAACACAGTGCGAATAATCAGATCTCCACAGCTTCGACGACATAGAAAAAAGGTAAAATGAATGGAAATATGTACCTATGTACTATGTAATATGAGCACGAATTTTTAATGTGTGACAAACAAACTTCACTTCTCGTCTCGTCGCATCTCATCTCGTCTAGTCCCGTCCCACTTACGTATACACGGTGTGCCGTGAACAGATGATCAACAACAAACCAGACACAAAGGCATACAAGCAGAATGTTTGCACAAAAGAGAATTTGCAAACGCAGTCGTTGTGAAAAGGTTTCTGCAATAGTAACTAAAAACAATAACAACAACAATAGCAGAGTGGCATGCGCACAAATAGACGCATATATATATTTGTATATACATATAAACAGATGCAAAAGCAAATGCTCACACGTTGCATGTAAATAAAGATGCACATACACACACATACACAAATGTGTAATTTTTTTTTGTATTAAACCAACACAGATATGTAGATGTGCATACGCACGGGCAGCCCCGCATGTGTTGTGTGAAAAGCAGAAGCGAAAAGCATAGCTGAAATAACGAACGAAGAACGAATAAACGAAAGAAGAACGCATAAAGGAATCAGCAAGGAAACATAAGTAGTATCTGCACAGTGTGTCGGTTGTGAAAAAAAGTCTCGCCATTAAAAGGATATTAACACAAAAACCATGAGCCCGGAGATACACAGTTCCGAATGATCACAAAACTAAAAGGCGGAAAAAAGCTTTTTTTTATTAAATAAGAATTTCTAATAAAAATAAAATGGACCTTTATAGGTGAAGTTTGAAACTCATCCCAGGAATCTGCCGAGAAATTATTTAAAAATCATAATACGCGGTTTTTTTCTAAGTTTTAACTTAATAAATGAAATGGAATTAAAAAAAATTAGGAAAATCGTTGAAACTCATACTAGAAAAGTCATTTAAAAGATCATAAATCACGATTTCCTCCTAGTTTTAACTGAATGAATGAAATTGGTATAGAAAAATGAGCGAAAATCATTGAAACTCAGGAATCTGTTGAAAATTATTTTTTTTAAAGAATGATAAGTCACTCTTTTATCTAAGTTATATCCGAATGAATGAAGTTGGGATAAAAAAATTAAGAAAAATTATTAAACTCATACAGGAATCTGTCGAAAAATCATTTAAAAGATCATATATCGCGAGTTTCTCCTAGTTTTAACTGAATGAATGAAATTGGTATAGAAAAAATTAAGGAAAATCTTTAAACTCATACAGGAATCTGTCGAAAAATCATTTAAAGATTATAAATCAGGGTTCTCTCCTAGTTTTAACTGAATGAATGAAATTGGTATAGAAAAAATTAAGTAAAAGCAAAATTTTACTAATCTTTCTAAAACGAAAATAATAAATTTAAAGTTGTTTTCTTAACAAAAATAGAAAAAGTAAAATATAATCACAAAAAAGATTTATAGTTTCTAATTGTAAGAAAATAAAATTATTTTAAGTACTCAGATTTTTATATTTTTTTTTTTGCAAAGTTAACTATTGTAATATAAAAATGTCTGATTTCTAGTTGAGTGAATTTCTAATTGAGTGAGTCTTCCCCTTTTGGAATAAGCCAGTATTGTGAGGCAGAGCCATTAAGCATCAATTTGAGCATTATACAGATTTTTATTCCACTCCTATTCATTTTTTTCATTTGATTTTCCGTTTTCGTTTTTCTTAGATATTTCACATTAGACTAATGCCTTAAACTCATTCTGCTGCGCTTAAAAAATATTTCGTTTTATATGGGAGAAGTAAAAGAAATCGTTTGAAGTTAACTAAAATTTTTACATATTTTTTTTTTTTTTAATTTTATTTATGCCACATTTGATCATTTGCGTTCGTGTTCCGTCAAAATTTGTATGCATTTTAAATTTTTGTGCTTGCATTAGATAGATAATTTTTGAGTACAATTTACACTACATACATGCACTGTGCAACTAAATATGCTCGAGCGCCGGCACTGTTAATGCGCCTTAAATGTAGACATTCACAATCACATGTACACATACATACATACATAAATTCGAGTATTCATATCTATGTGTTTCAGATGAAGGGAAAAACGCAAGCTGCTGCCTATGACTTCTACATATAGATACCTCCTGTTGTTGTTGTTGTTGCTGTTGGTTTTTATGTTAAATCTGCCGGCTTTGGTTGCCTTGGTTGTCACTACAGCAAGGTATGATATGGTTTGGTATGGTATGTTATGACTGTTATTTGCCATGCTTTTACTTCTGTTGCTGACGACGTTGTCGATGTGGCAGAGACGTTTCTTGTTCGTTGTTGATTTCATGTGATATGCCGCATGGTAGTTCAACAGTGAAATAAACGAGCTGACAGACTAGCAGACAGAGGCAAGCAAATAAATACATATGTATGTATGTATGTATTTATACATTTACGAGAAGCTACATAATCAGGAAAGCCGTTACAGAGACGATATGAAATGAAGCAAAGCATAACGAACGAAATTCAAAGGCAGAGCGAGAAGATAATAAATGCACATTTTAAGCCATTGGATTCAGTATACACTAGGTACATACAAACATATACATATGTATGTATGTATGTAAATATACGGGTAAAGCATATACATATAATTATTAATACAAAAGCTATATACGCAAGCACGCTTATGTACTTACTTAGTTTGTCACATAAACATACATACATATATGTAAATGTATATACAGCTGTCATGAATATGTTGCATGCAACGAAAATGAAAAAGAAAGACGCTAATGAACACAAAATTCGAAAGCAAAAAGGAAACAGAAGCGTTTAATTTTTTTTTTTCTGATGATTGGCAAGTTGGAGGGTAAAAAGGAATGTGTGAGTGTGGAAAATTAGTTGGCAAATGGTGATGGTGATGGTGGTGGACATGGTGGTGGTGTGTTTTGTTAGTTGATCGTGCACAAGTTTCATATTTCAAAAATTAAATTAGGGAGCAGCGTTGTTACCTTTAATGAAATGATTGTGACTCCGCCGTTGTTTATAGCGACGGTGTTTGAACGCTGTTCAACGAGCTGCCAACTCTAAGTTGTTCTGAATGCGTTATCGAACAAGGAAATGTATATACAGTTATCCATGAAGCGATGTAGTAATCCAATTGCAAGGGTAAAATATCCAATTATAATTTAGAATATGTTGCAGAATATTTCATAAAATTATTGTTGATTGACCACGTTGTTATTTTAAACATAATCAGAATTTTTTACACAAAAATCACTTTGATTTTTAATTTAAATTATTATAATATTTGTAAACTATTTTCTTATTTAAAATTATTTGTTGTTGTTGTTATAAATTTAATTTCATATACACAAATACAACATATAGCTGGTGCAATTAATGCACTCTATCCTTTTTTTCTTCTTTATTTCATACACTAAGTACAAACAGCATCAAAGCACTTTTCTCCTGCGTACCAAAAACTTCTCTCTTTGCACTACTTTGCTTTGTGCACACTTTTATCATACACTTCGTTTTATTATCAAACGCGCGCTATATTAAGCACTTACACATTTACAGTGTACATATGATGTATGTGGTATGTATGTACACACACATACGAAAACGTCGTTACGCCGTCTGCCGTAGAAAAACGTGACACAGTCGTATTTGAAATACTCCAAAATAATAATCCACGCAAAATCACCCAGGCGAAGTAGAGAGACTCTGTAGTGGGACACACACAGATACACACACATTTACGCAGTTATAATGTATTGTCGTATGACTGTTGGTACATTAGCAGCATAGCTAATATCACAAGAGCAGCGACTTCAGCGTAAGCTGAGCGGCACAACTGTATAGTTACATATATATAACTTTAGCACATACATACATATACACATATCGGTATATAAAGAGCACACAGTGGCATATGAGCCGCTTTATTCGTCTACCAATGTTGCTTCTTCTCCTTTGTCACTTATTTTTTTATAATTTTCAATTTGTTGGCTTTTATTAACTTTTCAACTTCAATATTATTAAAAATTTTAAATAATATTTTTTATTAAATTTAAGTTGTTTTCCTTTTAAATATACACTTCATTTATGGAAACACTTGGCAACTTCTTAGAATTTATTATCTTTTCTTTTGTAAAAACAATGCGCGACGTTAGCAATAAAACTTTCGCACTACTCAACGTTCCGTTTAGAAATGAGCTCTGAGCTCTGCACTTTGTCTCGCAGAGCCACAAACCAACTTGAAGTCACTCAATTCTATTTACCTACAATGTATATAGTTTTCTATAAGCGCTACACAATTATTTACCAACTCAACTGAACCAACTGAGTCTGTCATACAAAACCATAAGTATACAACACACACTATTTTTTCTTTATATTCAACTTATTTATATACCTGGTTCGCTCTCTCGCTCAATTATTATATCCCATTGCAAGTATTTCTTACTTATATGTACAAGGTTATTTCACACAGCACATTACACCTATATTTACTACCCAACTTTCGTTTGTTCAACACTCATTTATTGAATATACTTGTGTACACATAAACTCACTCGATTTTACAGAATTTTTTTTTCGCTCCCTCTCTCGCTCATTCACACGCATCAATACGGCGCAGCAACGCAGCCATTTGACCAGCCCAGTCCAGTTAGTCTACTATATATAAGCTGCAAAACGGCGACGGCTGTCACTGTCACCACAGTTCGTTATGTTCGTTGATTCAGCCGGCTCGTGCTCTCGTGGTTGGTCTCAATTGAGTGACAATGTGTTGATTCGCTCTTTTTGCTTCTCAACTATTCCTCATACGGTGTATGCATGTACCCCCTGGCATTATATACAGTTTATTGGTGGGTACTAGATGGGCACGAGTGTTCAATAAATGAAGCAGATATTTGTATATAAGGACTTTTTTATATACTGTTGTGTTAAAGTAAGCAGCTGCTTTTTATTACTATAAGGAATTTGTTGACGATGTTGTTTTTGTAGATGTTGTGTGCTGGTTATTTTGGTATACATACACGCACATGCATATACAGAAATTTATCTCTCTGCGCTCTATGTTGAATTTGAGGTTGATACTTCGGCAGAGTTTGCATCGTTTGTTTGTGTGGCTGCTGCTGAGCAGCGTGCTGCCTTTAAATTGTGGTAAATAAGCGGGTCGACCGTTGATGCTGGAAATGTGAGATGTGCGAACTGGTTTGCTGTTGTCGATAGCGATGCCGCGTCTGTTTTTACGTAGCTTGCTTTTGATGTTTTTTTTATATACATACATATGCATGTACATATATATGTATAAACATATCTTTTATTTTGGAGTTCACGACGGCCCCATGGCCAGCAATATGAGTACGTCATAAGATGCTTTTAGTATGTTTTAGAAGCGCACTAGCAATGGTAGCGTTAAAATATAAATTATAATTTCTTGTTTCGATTAAACAAAAATTAATAAAAAACTCCTACATGTGAGTTAGTTGCAAATGAAACAGCTCTGATATTCTACTAATATGAATTGAGCATACATACATATGTATAGGGTTTAAGGGGTGGGAATAAAAAAAAGCTAAATTAATTTTCTTTATTTATTTACCTATACATATGTACCTTTATAAAATCATCTTTTCTCTTTATCTTCAAAATAAGCCGAAACTGCCAACCTGACTTTATCATGCCAAGAGGATCATGCAGAATTTTGAGAATGGTTGTATCGAGTACTCTTATCAGTTCTGGAGAGCATCGTCAGGACAAATTTTTTAGATAAGTTCTGGAGTGTTCACCTCGACGCTCCTGCCCAGCCTTTAGTCGTCTTCAAGGGATTATCTTTATTGTTTAAATAAACTTTGCCACTTATACATACATCATGAATTTTCCCGGACAAGAGTCAACGCAAACCAAAGACATCTCGTTTCACGTTTCACTTACGATTATGATACTTACAATGAAACCTCCATATTATACTTATTATTATATGAGTCACTGAACACGTTCCGATCCTAATATGCTTAAACACCTCCCTACTACCTCCTTATTCCACCAACATAAAAACCCGATCTCATATTGTACATATGTATGTATGTGTGTATAAATAAAATTAATTTTTCCCCAAAAATATGTTTTCATGCCATTCGTTCCTTATAGGGTCTGTTATTCGTCGGAAATTGTTTTCTAAATGTTTTTATCCTTAGGCTTGGATACCTAAAGCAACAGAATAATTTTAAAATATATCCTGTTACCCATTCAGACGAAAATAATGACGGAAATTCCGAGGACTTGGTCACCATCAATATCAGATTTGCATGGGAAACCACTTCAACCATTGCGCTCAAAACAATGCATGGTATGACGCAGGATAAACCTTCTCTGAAAGGTGCGGTTTTCTGTAGAGAACTGTCTGACGTTCACCCTTACAATTCCGCTGTGTTTTCATGTTTTCTTTCGTATTTATTTTTGTAATTTAACCAAGCAGTAAGAGAGCGCTCCAAAGTGCTGTCATCAAAAACTTAGAAAGAGGTTCATAAAATTGTCTCCGCTACTTTGTGCACCATATGGTTGGTTGGTTGAAAGGTTAGGTTGAGGACTTCAATCGGCTGAAGACGGGACTCTCGCACAAGAATGCTAAGTTGTTGTATGCTTAAAGTTAGTAGCAGTTTGGTCTGCCTATAATCCCCAATGCCCCACAATAACTTGGTGGTACGTCCCACGGTGGAATTGTTCCAGGACCTGAAGTGTTCCTCCATGGTCCACTGTTTTAGACAACATTTGAAGGCAATGAGAGGTCACCGGCGACGTCAGCGCGAGTTAGCTCATGCGCCTTTTCATTTCATCCCTGTGACCGAGACGCGAGTGATATTCAGCGTGTTTCCACGCGTCGGTCTGTTAAATGTCTCTTTTGACATGTCCTTACGCACTTGGACTTTGTATTGACCCACTTAATTGTCGCTTGACTGTCTACCAAAAACCTGACCTGTTGTTCATGCGGTTGCTCAATTGGCCACAATCTCTGCTGGGAAAACAGAGTTTTAGTCATTGAGTTTTAAGCTATCTTGGTTATTGGGGTGAACACAGAAGAACCCTTTTCCTATGGCTGGCTCGCATTTAGACTTTTTCCGATGGCCTTCCCCTAATCTTCCCTACTAGAGAGGGAGTAGATGCAGATGCCAGTTACTCGGCAAAAGTTTTCCGTTCCTCGTTCGTTTTCTGCAGGTACTCCAGTTACGGAGGGATTTACTGGTACTGCTTTAAACATCCTCTTCTTAGCTCCGTAAAGGCATCAAGTAAAAGCACAATTGGCTTACAATCTTACATTGGCAACGAGGGCGCCATGTATTAGACAATATTTGAAACTTAAATACCAAAACAAATTGCACAAACCTCGATAAATGTAATGGAAATAAAAGCGTCCACTTGACGTTCCAGGTAATTGCAGAGATAAGTTACAAAAAAAAAAAAAAAATTGCCGCTCAGGCGACTTTCGGCCGAGCTTTACGTTCGTAATTATCTATAATTTATGATGTTGGTTTGGCGAAGGTTCTAACCCATGACCCCCCACAAGGTAGCGTGTACGGCTAACCTCTGAGCTAATGCAGCCGTCTTCATTCTATATTTTTAGATGACAGTTTGGCTAAAACTTTTGGCCATTCGAAAGCACCCACTAGCTTGCATATACGGGGTAGGAGTTTAAGAATTTTTCCGCGGTAAGGCATACCTGGCGGCCGCGGTATTGGTTAGCGTTGGGTACTGCCAATCGGAAGGCCCGGGTTCAAATCTTGGTGTCGTACCAACATCGGAAAAGTTATAGAAAATAAATTTAAATAAAAAATTGACCAAAATTTTCTAATTACGGTGGTCCCTCGACAGAGAATTTCAATCCCTCCGAGTGTATTTCTGACATGAAATAAAAAGCTCCCATTGTAACCTAATGGTCCATAATTGACCCGCGCCGAAACCAGACTCAATGACAAGGAGGCTGCAAAAACTGCATGATATCGAAGGAATGTAGTTTTTTTCATAACAAAATTATATGCATTTTTAATTTTTTCTTTTATTTCTTTAATTTTTTGCTCAAATAATCAGGTTACTAATTGAAGTCCCACCAAAGCTTCCAAAAGTCAATACTTAAAATCGTAGCCTTTCATCTCGTTATTTATCATAAATGAAATTTTTAAAATAATTGCAGAAATTGCATAAAAATATCACTCACCAATATTGCCGAAGCAAGTAAAGCTAGCAACTAACAGAGTGGTTCGCATAAAATCACTATGTGGCCTTTAGCATCCGTTTCGATATTTCTCACTCAATCAAATACACGTACATACATATTTATGTTAGCTCATTGCTGTTGCTTTGTTCGTATTCCGGCTAAAAGTGTTTTAACGGCGCTTATATACATACATGCAAGGCTTTTGAAATGAGCACTTACCATTTATTCATATTATATATATATATATATATATATATATATATACTTGTATATATGTATGCATGTGTAAAAACTTGCTGAATATAGTGTTTATATACTTATTCCAAGCAGCCGCATACATATATAAGTACCTTCACTCTACGTAAACGCCACTCGGTCCTCCAACAAATAAATGAGCGCTTATTATCTCTCATCTGATGATTCGCAGCATCTCATTCACTCAAAACCGAATTTTTAGTCTCTATAAAACACTCTTAAAACAAAGAGATAACATTTGTATGTTTATATATATGTATACACTCACATATATACATACTTAGGCCAAATTGAGCTTATACCAAAATATATATACATAGCGAAGAGCCCCTTGTAAGGCAACGATGCCAAACACGACAGCGTCAGAGCGCAGCGCAGCGACAGCGACAGCAAAACGATACAGACACAATCCCACCTCGCCCCACATTCGGTTATTTTCTTTACAACCATTGAACTGGATTTGTGCCTTCAGCTGTTACCTTCGAAAAAGCGTACGTACATACATACATATATACATATAATATAACAAAGGAAAAAACCAAAAGCAAAAGCAAAGGCAAGACAGGCAGCAAAACTTGGCGTTGAATATACGCAAATGCTCACCCTTTTTTTGCTTACATGCTGATATGTATGTATGTTTGTGTATATGTCTATATGAATAACTTAACTTTCATTTGCTTGCCTTTTGTCATATTTTTCGCAAGCATGTTTTTTTGAAGTACATACTCGTATGTATGTCGGTATATATGCACATATGCAAATCCACACATACATACATATGCATATTCATTGTACAAAAGTATGTATGTATGTATGATTGTGCTTGCGAGTCAAGTTAGGAGTATCAAAGTAATTTCATTTGAGCAAATGTTATAATACAAATAACACGACACGAAAGCCATATGCACAAAGTAAATGGGCTAATTTGCATACATATTTGTTTGGACGAATGTAATATATGTACATACATACATACATACATACATACATTTATACTTTTACACATATGAGTGAATGAATAAATGTTTACTCACAGCATGTATGCATTAATGTATGTCATATATACATACATACATATCTACTATAAACAGTACACGGATTATTACCCTCCACCTTCAACCACCCCCCTTTGGTGTTGAGCATACCAACCAACCAACCTTTGAGAATATTTAAATACAGGCAAAGTTTTTTAGTGGTAATGATATACCTATATATGTACATACATACACACATACATGATAACATACACAAACTTACAAACAAACATATTCGTAATGAGCATTTGTTGGTGTAAGCATGTTTTGATTAATGGCTTGAAGGGGGAAAAGGTTGTGGCATTTTGGTATTTTGTCTATTTTTAATTATCCAATATTTCGTTTTGTGCACGACATTCGTAGCTCAAGTGGGTTGTTTAGTTTATAAAGTAGGGATATTCGTTGAAGAGAATACATATGAAATAAGTATATAAATGTAGAGAATAAATGCATATACTTATGTACTTACTAGTATCGTATGTATTTGCACTTGCATATGTATGAACGAGGGGATTAACAAAAGTTCGGGGAGTTGGTGACTTTCAATTTGTTTTTGTTAAATCTAAAAAATACCAAATCCTTTGCAATTACTTTATAAGTCTTCCTTTCAAATTTTAGAACGATCGACTAAAATGGAGATGAGAAAATGCAAGTTAGCTGAGCATACGTGTAGGTCCGACGAAATTCCACCACCAACGCAAATAGAAATTCACCATGGGATTCTCTTCGGGTTCCGGCGTAATTTACAGCCAATACAAAAATTTTGTGAATGCCAAATTCCATATGGAACGATTGCACTGTATTTAAAGACTATTTCTAAGTGGTTCTGAAGCTTCCAGACCGGACATTTCTCCGTAGAAAACGATCCCCGAGGAGGTCGACCAAAATCTTTCACTGGTGACATCACTATAGATTTGGTGGAGTCCAAAATTAACGAAGACCCAAGATTAACGCAAGAAATTATTGCTAATGAATTGGGCTTGACTGTCAAGGCTGTATCGCGAACATTAAGTAATCATCTGGGATACATGAAGAAATCTGCTCGATGGGTACCACGAATTTTAAATGAGGCCCACAAAGTGGCTCGAGTGCATCTTGCTCAATTTTTCCTAAATAAATTCGAAAATGTTCAGTCTAGCAACTTTAGTAAAGTCGTTACTGGTGTTGAATCTTGGTTCTATAAGTATGAACCAGAAACCAAACAGCAGTCCATGGTATGGAGCCCAACTGGAGCAAACCCAACCGTAAAATCTAAGCAACAAAAATCAGCAGCAAAAGTAATGATGTCAGTTTACTTCACCAAATCTAAAATCGTAGCTGCTATTCCACTGGAAAAGGGTCAGACGGTAACTGCAAAATGGTAAAACGAAGAGTCATTACCAAAAGTTTTCAAAAATTTGTTGGAAAACAGGAAGAAAGAGGATTTGCGGAGCGCCTTCCCACACGGCCGAAATAACGAGTAAATTTATTGCGAACTCTGGGATCGAAGAAATACGTCCAGCATCATATTCCATGAATATAGCATCTTGGGATTTCTGGTTATTACCAAAAGTTACAAAAAATTAAAAGGAAAGGTCTTTAATAGCAACGAGGAGACAACTAAAGCGGTTAGTGATGAACTTGATAAGGTTAAAAAGCCAGATTTTGAAGTCTGTTTTTAGAAGTGAATCTAAAGGCTTAAGAAATGCATTGAAATCAATGGCGTTTATGTAAAGAAGATAAAAAAGGACAAAGATTACGTATAAGTACAAAAATAATTTTTTTGTTTATTTTTTTCTGGTCAACTTACCGAACTTTTGTAAATCCCTTCACATATTTTTTCAGTAAGTAACAAATTTTTTTTGTCGAAATAACGTTCAAAAGCATAATTCCATTCAATGCAAGCTGTCAAAATAATAGCACCAATAATATAAACTAAAATAAAGGTTAGAAGACCACCAAATTCGGAATAAAATAGAAAATTTACCATAAAACACAGATGTTCCAGTAGCATGATATGGTGATGTTTTTCGTACTACGGTGTTGAGCATATTCACCGTATAAATATCATCATGGATGCAACAGAATACATCAAAATACTCGTAGAAGTAATGCTGCCGTATCCTTCTGAAAACATACCACTGATTTGGATCATGCAATAAAACAATAACCCAAGGTATACCAGGAAAAAGATAAAAAGTGGTTTCAGGACAATAATGTCCCTTTGAAGGAATGGCCTGCACAGTCCCCAGATTTAAATGACGACAAAAAATGTGACCTGACGCTAAGAAAAAGGTGTCCGAGATCAAACCGACTAACAATAATTATCTTTGGGGCACAGGCCTCTTGCCTGGCAATCCATTTCATTACAGATGTGTCAGAGCTTGGTCAATTCCATGGGAAGACGCTGCTAAATAGTTATTTCTAACATGGGTAACGCAACATAATACCATATTAGGTAAAGTAAAAATTTCGTTCGGTTTTTATCTGAGAGATGGCGTTATTGTCCATAGTACTAGTGTTACGGAGCTGAAAACGTGTTTATTCGTGCTAAAAGTTTGTCTTTGACAGTTTTTCGATTGATTGACTCAGTACGTTGTGAGCGCTCGTCAAAGATGGACACCAGCAAAGAGAAAATTCGCTATATTTTACAATTTTTCTTCGATCAAGACGAAAAAGCAGCCAAAGCGGCTGAAAAAATTAATTTAGCTTATGGGCCCGATACTGTAAACGAGCGTGTAGCACAAAAGTGGTTTGTTTCCGGCAATTTCGATGCCAAAGATGCACCACGCGTTGCTAGGCCTGTCGTGGAAAATTGCGATAAAATCATGGAAACAGTGGATACGGGAACCATTTGCATAACCTTGGATTCGAAAAGAAGCTCGAAGTTTGGGTGCCACTCGAACTAACGCAAAAAACATGATGGACCGAATTTCCATCTGCGAATCGCTGCTGAATCGCAACAAAATCGACCCATTTCTGAAGCGTTTGGTGACTGGCGATGAAAAGTGGATCACTTACGACAAGGTCGTGGTTGAAACACGATGAGCCAGCGGAAACGGTGGCCAAGCCAGGATTGACGGCCAGGAAGGTTTTGCTGTAAGTTTGGTGGCCAAACGCTCAAATCGGCCCTCTACTGCCAACAACTGGACCGCTTGAAGGCAGCACTCATCCAGAAGAGGCCATCTTTGATCAACAGAGGCCGAATTGTGTTCCATCAGGACAACGCCAGGCCACACACGTCTTTGGTGACACGCCAGAAGTTCCAGGAGCTCGGATGGGAGGTCCTAATGCACCCACCTTATAGTCCGGACCTGGCACCAAGTGATTACCATCTTTTCCTGTCCATGGCGAAGGCGCTTAATGGTGAGAAGTTGGCCTCAAGAGAGGCCTTTGAAAATTGACTCTCCGAGTTTTTTGCCAATAGGGACTCAGCTTTCTATGAGAGGGGTATAATGAAGATGGCATCTCGTTGGCAATTTATGAACAAAACGGCGCATATTTGACTTAAATCGGAGAAATGTACATAAAGTTATCATATTTTGAAAAATCAATAAAAAACGAACAAACTTTTTACTTGGCCAAAAACATTCAGCAAAAACAGTACCGAAAGTACAAGCCTTTGTTAATGGTTTGGTGTTATCAATCAACTTCGCGACAAGAATTTTTCTTCATGTCTCCTATTAACTGAGAAAAAAGCTTGCCTCGAAGTGGTGACTTAAGTTTTGGAAAGAGAATGATGAATACTATTACGGTTCGCTAGTTTCTGTTAAATTTTTGGTTAGAAATCGGTTCACAATCATACACATACATACATACATACATACATGTGTATATAGCTTTGTGATGGCACAAAATCTGTGAATTTTCTTACCACAAATCTCAAATTTTTCAATGAATTCACTCTCTTAAACGCCGCAAAATGTTCAGATAATATTCTTTTATTTACCGTCTGACCTTCTATCAGCCCCCAGTTACAATGCGCTTTATGATTGTCTGGGTGGAATTAGCTTATGCCCTCAACGACCTTTAAAGTATTGAGTTTTTGAAGAAATATTGCGGCGAGAATTGAAATTGATGTACGGAGAGGTCTGTGTCCTACTAAGAGACTAACTGCACCCATACAGCTACATAAATATAAAGGTAGAATGATTTCTTTTTATAACGTTTTTTGTTTCGATACCTCAAAAGTACAAATTTGCATTTTACCCAACTAAATAAATTAATTTTGTTTGTATTATCAAACTTTGTTTTGCAAACTTTTTTTACCTCCTGCCCTCTGCGAACACCTAACTTGACGTAATTTTGAAGTTTTGTATATTTTCTTATGAAGGAATAAAAAGTTATGAAGTTGTTGGTCACCTCTTCATAGTAAAAGTTTCGTAATCTTCAATCTTGTTCGAAGGGAATGAGTCATGATAGACTGATCTCGAATGATACCCGTTTGAAGCTACTTATGATTAATTCATGGTCAATTAATAAGGACTGAGAAAAGAAAACCAGAGTGTGAAAGTAGAAAAGGCTTTGCTATAATAGTTGTGTCCTTCTGGGCTTTGTGCGGCTATACAAAATTCCGCTGGTGTGGTAAATTCTGCGTTGTCCGCGTTTCAACACTCTTTCCCATAAATTAAATTAAATCCTTAGCAATGAGCTTCTGCAATTACTTAAGGAAATAGCAATGATTTAATGGGTATATAAACGCCTAGATATTTTTCGTATATATTGTATATCATAAATGACACGTCCTAAGAAACGTTTTTCTTCAACATCACTGGTGTAGAGCCGCTTTTGCGGGTATAGCCGAATCCTTCTTTTCGCTGTTTGCGCCAAATCGAAATACCAAGTACAGCCACCTCTTTCCCTACCTGGCCTTTACAACGGAGTGAAGGCCTTCCTCTTCCTCTACTTCCACCGGCGGATACTGCATCGAAAACTTTCAAAGCTGGAGTATTCTTGTCTATCCAGACCACATGACCTAGCCAGCGCAGTCGTTGTCTCTTGATTCACTAAACCGTCCATGTCGCCGAATATCTCGTAGGAGCAAATTCTTTCTTTTGAAAACTCCTAACTCCAACTCACCAGATATTGAGATGACAATACATGCCTCCATACCAGATATCAGGACGGTAATAATGTGCGGTCAACCATGCAGTTTTACTAGTGGATATATAGGTATCTTCATTACCACCGGAGTTGAAGAGGTGGATCATGGGCTACCTGAGTGGTCGTCAATCATCGGTAGAATCTCGAGGTGAAGGGGTTCCATAGGGTGGTGTTCTCTCCCGTTTAAGTTCTATATCTCGAAGCTCCATCCTACCCTTTTCACCAGCTGGACGACGCAGTATGGTCTCGAACCCGATGGCATCAAAATTCCGACTACAAACAACATCGAAATGCTGTCAATAAAAATATTTTTTTTTGAAATCTTAAAAAATTAAAAATAAAAAAAAATTAAAAAAAATAGTTTGTTTTTCTATTTAGAATCCTCTGTAGGTCGCTTCACGCACAGCGCAATTTCGTTTTAGCAGTTATAAAGCTGCTTTTGAAACACATGTCGCTTTCTATTCGAAATATTCGTACCGGGTCTATTTAGAAACCACTTTAATCCTTTAGATATTTCAGAGGAAAGGGAAGTATGTATATATACAAAACATCTGTTCATCATCTTCACAAATTTTTCTTTCAAAGTGCAACATAAATTTCCAGCCGCAGTGACTTCTGTTTTTGCGATGGGATTTGGCTATTTACTTTTTTGGTTAAGTTAGGTTATAGAATAGGTTACACTACACTGGGCTTACACAGACTCTTCGGCTATTTGTAGTGTCAGGTAGACATCCGCTTTATTACGATCTAAATTAGTCGTCGTATAGGACGTCTATTGTTGGAAAAAAATTATAACTGCAGCTCTTAAGAGCAGCTGAGCAGAGCAGGTACAATCTTCTATAAGGATATGGGTCTGGTAGTGAACGAGGGCAAGACGAAATATCTCCTGTCATCACGCAAACAGTCATCGCAGTCGCGACTTGGCTACCACATCACTGCTGACAGCCATAACTTTGAAGTCGTAGGTAATTTCGTCTATCCAGGGATCAGCATCAACACCAATAATAACGTCAGCCTGAAAAACCAACGCAGAATCATTATTGCCAACAGGTTCTACTTTGGACTAAGTAGGCAATTGAAAAGTAAAGTCTTCTCCCGGCGAACGTAAACCAAACTCTACAAGTCGCTCATCGTTCCCCTCCCGCTATATGGTGCTGAAGCATGGATGATGACAACATCTGATGAGTCGGCGTTAGGAGTTTTCGAGAAACAGCGGCTACGCTCGCTAGGTTATGTGGTTCGGCTAGATAAGAATACTCCAGCTATGAAAGTTTTCGATGCAATACCCACTGGTGGAAGCAGAGGAAGAGGAAGACCTTCGCTCCGTTGGAAAGACCAAGTAGAGAGGAACCTGGCTCTACTTGGTATCTCCAATTGGCGCCAAGCAGCGAGAAAAAGGAATGAATGGCGCGTTGTTATAAATTCGGTTGAAAACGCGTAAGCGGTGTACACGTATACGCCAGTAAATTAAGTAAGTAAGTATGTATTATATGACGTCAACGTGTTTCGCTAACTTTAAGAGAGCCATCCATTTTTTAAGTCTCTAGTCTTTGAGCTCCAAGATATCTAAGACGAGTTCTAGCTGAAGCCGGGCAGAAACAGAGGTGGTGCCCTAATGTGATACTTAGATCTTCCTCCCTGTACTTCTCACTACTACTATTAACAATGCGCATTCTGTTTGCTTAGGGCGTCAGTAGATTATGATCCCTCATTGGGCCAACAACTGTCCTGCAATTCTTACGTCCTCGAAATTGGTGTTTCCTCTGCTGATATTGCTTATGATCTTGGTTTCATCTCACCCTGATTCGGCACCCACCTCTTTCGGAAATTTCATAATAGTTTGTTTTTAGCGACTGTACTGATTCAAGACGGATGCCATTTTTGGCAATCTTCGACTTGTGGCGTGAAACCCAATATATTAAATTCAGTTGTTTACCCTCGATGGCCCCTCTCTGCCCCTATGGACAATTTCTGACGTAATATGATGTGAGATTGTTGAAAATTGAGATTAAGTGGCCCTCAATTACTGCAGCAGCGACTTCAATTTCGTGTTTCAAGTCATGAATCATCACTGGATGGTTGGCGTAGTATTTATAATTAATGTCCTTACGAGTTCCCACAAAAATTTTGCTGACGGAGTTACGTATAAATCGCAGCTGCTCACGAATTGCCTGGAAGGAGAATTATTGTATTTCGTTCGACTTTCATGCCTAATTTCCTTGCAGTTGCTATTGAAGACTCGCTATTTAGAAAACCTTATGCTGAATTTTTGACACATCGGAAATGGCAACCGGTAAATGGCGCACCCTATATTTGAGTAAATAAAAATGTGAAAAACTTAACTTCTAGTATTTTCTTCAAGTTGTTTATGGAAAAATTGTATCGATTTAAATTTCTGGAATATTCCATTCTTGTGATTTGAAAAGGCAAACAACTCCACTGATCCGTCATACCAATACATGGTATTACGAACCGCCTACCACACGCCTAATGCCAGACGGCCGCCATGGTAACAGGATAACAATCACGCAGATAGTACGTTTGTGGTAAAGGTTTTGTGGTCATCAAATCATAGGTTACCAAGACAGTAAAAGTAACAGTTATAGATACATACATACGTGTACATACATCCGTAGACATGCACAATTGATTATCAAAAAATATTGAGTTCCACCAAAAAAGAGCTGCTAAACATTTGATATACTTACAGTTGACAGCATTTCTCTGACCCAAAGCTTTTATTTATCTCTGCCAACTTTTATGCGCAGATAAAAACATATGTATGTACTTATGTATGTATGTACGAGCATGCCTTGCAGGAATATCTGGGGGAAATGATAGTATTTAAAAATATTTTTAAATGTCAAAAAATGAATTAAGAAATTTAGGAAAATATCAATAATAACTCCACCGGCAGGATATCTCAGGAAAATTAAGATTCAGTGCAACGGAGGCCAAACATTATTCACTACTGAGAGCGTGGACGAGTCCAAGTAATTTTTAGAGTTGTCTGAAGAGCAAGATCAACAATGCGATCTTGAGTCGATGAGGAGTCTGTTCACTTGTTTAAAACGGCTCTCAAAGGAGCCCTCACTGTTGAAGTTGGCGAAGAATTGATGGCCGACGAAATTGGGGATTTTAAAGTGGAAAAGGGTATACAAAAGGGTTTAACACAACTGATTCCATATGAGAGTATGTAAACATATATTTATAAACATATTCTGAATAATATTAAAATTTTAGACGATATTTTAGATCACCTCAAATTACTCACTTGAACGATGAAAATAAATAGCTTAAAAATATTAGGTAAAGTAAAAAGTTCGTTCGGTTTTTTTTTAGGCAAATGGTTCCAAACGATTTTCTGGCTTATCTTTAGTTCCTCAGCAATTAAATAAGTGCTCACGTGACGGTCTGTTTCCACTATTTCCATGATTTTATCGCAATTTTCGACGACAGGCCTCCCGACGTGTGGTGCATCTTTGACATCGAAATTACCGGAACGGATCCTAGCAAACCACTTTTGTGCCACACGTTCGTTTACAGTATCAGGCCCATAAACTAAATTAATTTTTTCAGCCGCTTTGGCTGCTTTTTCGCCTTGATCGAAGAAAAGTTGTAAAATATAGCGAATTTTCTCTTTGCTGCTGTCCATCTTTGACGAGCGCTCACAACGTACTGAGTCAATCAATCGGAAAACTGTCTGAGACAAACTTTTAGCGCGAATAAACACGTTTTCAGCGGCGTATAGTATGACATGATACGACACGTAACACTAGTACTATGGAAAAAACGCCATCTATTGGGTAAAAACCGAACGAAATTTTTACTTTACCTACTATTATACGGATCCACATGAACTTAGCTCAACCTTACTTCTGAAATTTTTCCAAATTTCTTTTCGTATGGAGTTTTTAAGTAACGTTATGTGGAGTGTAGCTGACTGTAGGCCTGGAATAAACTACTCCGACTTTTTCGGTTTAAGAGTTCACAGAAGTCTTATTGTAGCGTTAGTTCACGGAAGCAGCGGCTACGAGCGTATGCCGGTCTTGAAGCAAGTGGATTTGTAGTATGAGAGAGACTCGCTTTCAGAGAACTATCGTTCGCATATCGCTGATTGGCGCGAAAGAGAAGGACGATGTGTCCAAAGATACGTTCTATGATTTCAAAATAATACTTGGTGATTTTAACGCTTAGGTGCAATAGTCAAGATATCTGTAGCACCAGATACCGGCACAAGAAAATTCAATAAGCGAAATGGCTGTCACCGGATCGGAGATCCCGTATCTCAAATGATCTTATTGTATTAGATGGAAGACATGTGTTCAGTGTTTTAAAACTACGTACCCTTCGGAATCCAAATATCGTTGCAGACCGCTACGTTAATACACTCTATATACGCACCCGACTTCTGTATAGTTAAGGAAGCCCGATAACAAGCTCAAGGAAGATTAGACGTCGGAAAACTGCAATCGCATCAGGCAGCCAAACGCTTTTCTGCTCAACTTTCAACAACTAGATATACGAGAGTCGGGTTGCAAAGGGTTGGGACGGCATTTCAAGCTCCTATTGGCTTTCGATAAGGTTGAAAGAATAGCTAACTAGCTCATATTGTATTTCATGCAGTACTCGCAGGTGGAAGCTGAGGAAGATGAAGAAGACTTCAGGTGGTGAATCATCTGGCTTCACTTGGTATCTTTAACTGTTGCTAAGCTGCCAAAAAGGGAAGAAACGATTGGTGAGCTGTGGTCAAAGTTAAAGATGCTTATGCTCGTACAATTTTTCCAACTGGGTGTGTCCTATAGTTCCTTAAGCCCGCCAATGTACTTGTATAAGTTTCCGTTGGATGCAAGACATATCATTCTACAGTTCCTTTCAACAATTTAATTTTCAATTTCCTCAAATATTTCAAAGACTTAAAGTTCACAACTTCAACTGTCTGCCCTTTTTCTCTCTCACACACGAAGTTTCCGTGTATGGTAACCCCTGGTTGACCTGCCCGCCCTTTCATCAATGCAATGTGGTATTGGTAATCGTAAAAGTTTACAGCTTCGTACACCGTTAAACATTGTAATATCGTTTACTTTTACATCCGTCCATTGAACAGCCACGGTGTCTCCTGGGTGTCATTACATTCGTCTTGGTCGCCTCCTTACCTTCGGTGTGTGTGTGTGTGTGTGAGTGAAGTCGGTTGGTTTGACTTTGGAAAAAAAGCAACCTTCCAAACCTTCGAATTTCTAATGAAATCATGTCGTTAACACTTTCTTTCGATTTTGCTGAGGTTGCTAGATTGTTGCCTCTTAAATGCCGTTATTTATGAGCGGTCTGGCAGGCGCCCAGCAGCCAGCCAGCCAGCCGACCGGCATTTAGTTATGCTAATCGTCACGTCCGCCATGTCAGGTAGTCTCATTAAATATTTAGTACTGGCTGACCGTTTGGCGAACTTTCAACATTCATATCATTTGCATTGGATTCTTTTATGACGCAAGAGTTACGAGTAGCTGCCAAAATCAAGGCGAGAAATAAATATGTATATATAGTTGGAGACTGATTAAAGAGGGTTTTTGTCTAACCTGTCTCAACAATTTCAGTCGGTATCTGATATCTTCGATTCTTTAAAAGTGTCCGGAAGAAGCTTGTCACCGTCAACGTGGTTCCACTAGAAATGAGGGATGCCTTGGTATCATCGACTGCTGGAGGATGCCTTACCTTTCTCCATGAGGTGAACTAATTTTCGGGGAACTCCGTCGGTATAGAGTGGAAAGCACCCACTATAAATAATTTCAAAGACATGAAAACTGGCAGAGTATTTTTTACAGCCTTGAAGTCCAGATCCATAATATCTAGTTCTAGATCAACAAAGTCTCTTCTAAAAGCATGGGGAGTTTTCAAAGCGAATTAATGATTTTGATGTGACAAAGCTTAATTTCTCTATGTGATCTGAAGCCTTTTCCGGTCGAGCTCCACCTGTTGTGTACGTCTTGATATTTTTTTAGAGCAACTGAAGAGATATTCCGTTTATTTTAAGCCACCTTCGAACGGCTGATGAATATTTGGAAGGAGCATTTATTTCATTTCAGAAAAAAACCCCGGATGGCTCGACATTCCCTACAGAGAGGCGACCGCAATTAGAAAAACCTATTTTCTATAATTTTGGGTATTGGTCGGAGCAAGCTTGCAACCCTGGCCTTCATACACACTGCCAATTACTCGGATTTGGCGACCATTAACCCCAAATAAAGGAACGAGACACGTTCGCGGAAGAGTGGGAGCAGGAAGAAATACTAGTGAATATATGTAGAGATCTAAAAATTCACCGAGAAGCTTTTCGGGTTTTTCGTGGGAAGTAACTTAATGATAGTATGGGACCTGACTGCAAGCAGTCGCACTTACGTCATCGAATATAGTCCTCTGCGTATCCCAACCATGCGTACAAGAAAGGTTCGCTTGATTTGATAAACTATTTCAGTTTCTTCCAATGATGCGTACACATCTCGTGTAGGGATGGAGCTATGTGCATCGTAACAGGAGTAACGTCCCAGTCGAATGAAGCCCTCCACTCACAAAGATGGCTCTGTCAACTTTTGTGAATGTGCGTGTTTTGAACTCGGCCCTTTTTAATTTTTAGGCGGCTGAAAACACTTCATCTTCTTTTTTAGCCGAATTAACAACATTAACCCAATTATTTGTTTTTTCGCCGTTTCTCTCTCCTCCATTCAGATCACATGATTTAGCCAGCACAGCCGTTATCTCTATGTAAATGTCACCATGTGCCCATGCACCAAGGACCATAAATCTTCAGCAAAAACTTTTTTATCAAAAACTCTTAATGCCGACTCATCAGATGTTGTCATCGTCCATGCCTCCGCACTAAACAGCAGGACGGGCACGACGAGCGGTTTGTGAAGTTTGACCTTTGCTCAAAGAGAGATGACTTTACCTAACACCTATTATCAAAAGTGCTTTTGCGCTGGATTTCAAGGCTGACATTGTTGTTGGTGTCAATACTGGTTCTCATCAGTGCCGTGGGAGCCAGAACGTAAATGCGATTACTGTTTGTTTGATGTCTGAAGATATTTCCTCATTCACTACCAGATCTATTCGACTCGCTTCTTAACCCAGTCTGGAGTGACCGGTATGTACCATCAGCTTTTAGCCTTTTTTGGAACCTTCTCTGTTTAGCTCCGCTGCTCTAGTAATTTCTACAGCATTAAGTTAAAGAACTAATACGATAAAGAGCCGCCTTGTCCTCCCTTGGAATCGAGCATCTCGGATAGGTCCTTTCCGACTCTGCCGAAGATTTTGGGGTTGCCCAGCGTCAGTTAACACGGTTGTATAAGTTTCGCGGAGATACCGAATCAGACATATCGGTATAGGGGAGCTCCTTTTCGTGATCTCGAAGGATGCTGGCGTTTGTCGATACTTTTCTAAAGGGCATATGGTAAATATGTGGTTCCTTTATTCGATGTTCGATTTAGGGTGAGGGTTCATTGCTTCATTTTAGTGCAAAGAACCTTCCGCGGAAATTTCAAATTCGGAACGCTTTACGGGCTGCTTTCAAAACGTTGTTCGCTCCAGCTAAGACATCGTGTACACGACGTGGCATATTTACGCAAATCCTCGAATAAATGAAGTTTAAGGTGGTTTAATAAAAAAGAAGACCGTAGAAGATGGTAAGCTGTGAACTAAATTTGGATACGCAAAATATTTGCAGCGTTCTCAGAACAATTTTTATAAAAAATAAAATAAAAAATATTTTACTCAACTATTTACTATCTTGGAGATATAGGTACGTATATTCATACATTTGAAAAATAATTATGGCAATTTTTAAAGAAGAATATTCATAACTCGGCTATTGTGACTTCATTTTCGATGACCCCTCGGGAAAAAGATGAGTCTGCGTTGAGAGTATAACTCATGACAGGCTCATTCTAAAATAAAAATTAAAAAAATTGTGTGTTTTAGTTAATAACATGAACTAGAATTCGGATATTCTTCCAGCATTCATTTTGGTTTCTTGTGAAAATTTGCTCAACATTTTTTTTAAATAGTTGTGGTTAAAAAATTCTCGTGAATTGTACCTAGAGGAACTTTTGACAACCACCTGTGAAAACACAGTTTCGAGCGTTCAAAGTTTAGAGCGCTGAGCCTACCTCATGTTGAACGCTCACCTTCACAAGACTGTATCTCCGAATTTTTTTTAAGGTGTGGAGCCCATGTAAACCCTTTAAATGGAAAATAGCCAAGAAATTGCAATGGCGAGTGGTGTAGGGATATATGGAAGCGAAGTTGCTGAAATATTTCTTGGATTCAAAATGGTCAATAGAGCTTTAAGCCAGATGGAAGTTAAATTTTTACTCATCATAGTCCGACTCATGTATTTATGTATCATACATATACATACCTACATATGTATTTTTGTACGTTGTGGTAATTAGCGATTCGGATGTAAGCCAACCCAACTAAATCTAGGCAAAAACTTTTTGCCATTGGGTTGAGCATAGAAAATGACTAAAAGTTTTAAAGCACAGTACAGTACTCCCTGCCTAATTGTACTCAAACTTGGGGAAACAAATTTACTGGATTCTCCAGCGTTTGTGCTAGATGCTTGATTGAACTGTGATTGAAAATTTTAGAATGCACTTTAAACTAGTGCTGCATCTTAACGAAAAATTTCAAGTTAATTTGAAATATGTCTGTCGTTTCGGTTGAAAAATTTGGAAATATTAACGTTAAATCAGTTATCAAAAGAAATTCTATTTAGTTTTTTCCCGAAACGAAAAGCTGTCGTTAATGTTAAGCCGTTAACAGATAATGTTAAACGTCAACATAAAAGTATGCTGTTAATAGCACAGCAAGCGACCATATTAAAGTTAACGTTAACGATGAGTTTTGTGCGGTTTCAATATGGCGCCGAAACGAAACGATTTCATTTCGTTGTGTTAATTTTTCTTGTTAGCGAAACGAACATTAACATTAACATTAATTAATTGTTACTTAATTTTTAAAACACTTTAAAATTAAAAAGGTGAATGAGTTACCTTAGACAAGCGATTAAATTGGAGAGTCGTCGTAGTTCCGATATATGAGAGACAGATAGGGAGAGAGGCAGCTCGGAAACATAAGAAAGATACACTTTCGCGCCAAACTACATAGACTGATGTGGTATATAATACTGAAATATGGTTACCAATACGAATCCCTAGCAGGTTAGAATGGAAAAATAATTAGTAAACTCCTGGATATAACGAGGAGATATACACGAATGGATCAAAACTGCAGAAGAGAAAGTTAGAGGGAGTATATTCTTCTGATCCTGCACCATGCTACATAACGAATGCAGTGCAAAGCATATCGAGGCCAGCTTTAGAGTTAAGAATATCTCTATTTTCAGCGACAGCTTATTTACTTACTTTATTGACGTAGGCACCGCTTACGCGATTTTAGCCGAATTTATAACATCGCGAAATTCATTCCTTTTTCTCGATGCTTGGCGCCATTTAGAGATACCAGGTAGAGCCAGGTTCCTCTCTAAATGGTCTTTCCAACGAAGTGGAGGTCTTTCTCTTCGTCTGCGCAAAAGAACATAAATCTTCCGCAAAACTTTACTTTTAAATACTTCTATTCAGCTCTGCAGCCCGTATTATTTTCTCCAGCAATAATTTAAAGAAGTTACACGATAAAGAGTCACCTTGTCTGAAACCTCCTTTGGTATCGAACGGCTCAGAGATGTCCTTCCCGATCCTGACGGAGTTTTTAGTGCAGCTTAAGGTCAGTTTACACAGCCGTATAAGTTTTGCGATAGAGGCAGCTCCTTTTCGTGCTGTCGAAGGTCGGCTTTAAAATCGACGAAAAGGTGGTGGGTGTCGGTTCTCTTTTCACGGGTCTTTTCCAAGATTTGGCGCATGGTGAATATCTGGTCGACTTACCAGGTCTAAAGTCACACTGATAAGGTGCAATCAGTTTGTTGACGGTGGGCTTTAGTCTTTCGCACAATACGCTTGATAGGACCTTATATGCGATGTTAAGGAAGGATAATTGGCCCAGACTGTGGGACCCCTATTTTATGGATTGGGCAGAGCACACGTAAACTCCTATCGTCGGGTATGCTTTCGTCCGACCATATTCTGGAAAGTAGCTGATGTAAGCACCCTGCCAGCTCTTCACCGCCATGTTTGAATAGTTCTGCCGGTAGGCCGTCAGCTCTAGCCGCTTTGTTGTTTTTTAAGCGAGCGATTGTTATTCGAACTTCTTCATGGTCAGGTAATCGAACGCCTTTTTCATCGTCATCGATTGGGGTTTCGGGTACACCATCTCCAGACACTCCCTTTTCACTGCTATTCAGCAAACTGGAGAAGTGTTCCCACCATAAATTAAAAGATCCGCCTAAGCCGAACGGATGATGGTTTTTTTTTACGAGGAGCCTTTACTTCATGTCATAAATACACTCTGAGGGCTTGACATTCCCTGCCAAGCGCCGACCGCAATTAGAAAATTTTACTTAATTTTTTATTTAAATTAATTTTCTATAACTTTTAGATGCTGGCCGCACCAGGATTTGAACCCGGGCCTTCCGAATGGCAGTACCCAATGCTAACCACTCGACTACCAATGGTCAGGAAATTGTGTAATCGCAACTAGTCTTATTCAGGTCTTTGTGGGTCTACTAGATGTGATTCACGATTCATCGGTAGCCACCGCAACCTTAACTTATCTAAAAAAACATAAAAGTAAAGCAATATTCTTTCCATTTATTATCGATTTCATATTAAGGACGCAATTAAACTGAGATTACTGTATTTACCCATTTTTTACAACAACAACAAAAACCAATATATCCGTTTGCCGAGCGCGTGACGTCATCCTCTGCCTATAAAAATACCATTTAAAATGCATAAATTTGTACGTAGTACATTTAAGGCTTTAAAAACCTAAATGAAATGTACGTACATACATACATATATAAATATATTTCAAAGTACATACTGGTAGGTACATATATATGTACATATGTGTGTATTCTTGATTAATTTTTAAATACAACTGCATATAAAATATATCAAATGTGGAAATATGTACATACATAAGATTTTAAGTACATATGCTTGTATATATGTATGTATATACATAAACTTGTGCGAATATGCGGATGTACAATTCCATATTGGTACGCCTTTATTTATCATTTATTCTCGCAGCGATAAAAAAAAAGTCGCTTGGCAGTTTGATTGTTGTCTGTTGATTGTTGCGGCAGATGTTTGCTGCATTCGGCTACTGCTATAGCAATAACAACGCCAATGAGAACAATAGATACCGACAAAACAACATACACACCGTTCGTATGTGCGCGTGTGTATCGCAAGGAAAAATAACCACATCAACTGTTATGGCATGGCATTGCAGCAACCACTGCGAGTTGGAATAAACAAGTACGTACAGATAAATACACACATACAAATATAAATGCACAAATAACAACGACGACGATGCCAACGAATGAATTAATGCAGCAGGGTTGCCAATATCGGTATTAAGATTTATTTCTTTTTACTCATTTTTTTGTTTGAGATTCATATTTAAAGGAAATTATTGATCTGATAATGGATTCATTCTAAAATAATTTCCAAACTTTCAAAAAAAAAAAAAAATATATATATATCCGACACCAATAAAAATAATTACTTAAAAGGGGTCGTAGCCCGGGCAAGAGGAGGAAAGGGTTGCCCTTTGTGGGTTTTTCTGACATGAAAACTCCTCATAAAAAACCTTCAGTCATTCCGAGACGGCTTAGTATTATATAAACAATTGGTCTCTCTACATTTATTGGAAAAAACATCTAGACGCACACCACACGGCGCCAATTACACACATATAACCTTGTTCCCAGGTGGAGTACGTGAGAGCAAGACTACGTAGTTTTCGTGATATGAAATAAGAATATATTCCAAGTTCCACCATATACGAGTACATATGTATATGCCCCATTCATACATGAAAGAGCCCGTTGTGCTATATTAAGGCAGCGAGGGGTCCCAGAAGATCTAAAATATGACCATGTGGTTTATGGACGATTCCCATACTCAAATAATTAGCATTGTAGTGGCTGTGAGTGTCAAAGTATTATATCTTGTTGTAAATTTTCATCGACATTAGTGTTATTTTTTGAAAAAAGTTTTAACCAGAAAATATCGGCAATCGATCCAACTTTTTCTCTAATTCTTCGTGTGCTTCCTAATGTTTTTCCTATAAATGGAAAGGGAGATGGATTTTAATGGGTTTGTAATGGCTACGATGCAGCCGAAAAGAAATTTACTTCAAAATGGAATTAGCTGTTCATGTTGTTGTTGTTGTTGTTGTTGTTGTTGTAATCGCAAAAATATTTCTCAAAGTAATATTTGGGGAATGTTGCGGGAGTGACAGTCCTTGGTTGGATAAAAAATCCGGGTCGTTCCGATATAAAGATCCGACTGACGCGGGAACTATTGGATTTTAGTCGCCTCTTACGACAGGCATGCCTTACCGTGGGTAAATTCTTGAACTCCTAACCCGCAGTGGTTTGCTTTATAAGTAAAACAAGAGATCAGCTGACCACTAAGGAATGACATTACTTTTTTCACTTCCTCTTCTTGATCCTCGGGACACACGGTGGTACAATGTCAAATATTGTAGAGTATAATTTTCCAAATAAATAGTTAATAATTTTTAATTTTTATATTAAATAGCGAGTTATTTTATATTTGGATAAAGTCACAACAAATAGGTCACCATAAGTTAATAATTTTCATAACAGAAATTTACGTGCATGAAAATGGGCGAACGAATTCAAAGAAACTATTTTTTATAATTTGGATTTTAGTCTTACCAGGTCACGAACGAAACTGCTACGAACATCAAATTCAAATTAGATAAGAGATAAATGTAGAATTACTAAGTATTTCTTAAGAGAATTAGAAAAACTGACGAGAATTCTCTACAAATTATTATTTTTTAATGTTAAATCAGGCCTTTTCTCCATCTTTAAAAAATAAAAATATTTGTCGACAATGGAAATAGTTGGGAAATTGAAGAATTCAGTAAATTAATAAGTTTTATTTTAATTTCTATGAAATTTGATTTTTATGAGGAAGCAATTTTAACTACGAATTTTCGTTAATTTTTCTTAACAAGAATTTAATGCATTATGACCAGCACCAGGCATTTGCGCTTCACAGGCCCATCAATATCAAATTTATTCCTAAAAGCATCCTCTTTCTGAGTTTGAGGCATAAAAAAATAATAGTTAGTATCAATAATTAGTTAATTGTGACTACAAACTTATAGGTCTTAATGAACCACAAAAAAAATATTTTTTTAATTTTTCTTATAATTTTTGAAGAAATTTTAAAACAAATTAAATGTTGATGACCATTTAATCTCACCAGTGTGCTTGCGCTTATGATTAGTATTTTTATAAATCCGAAAGTCAAAATCTATTTTCTGAAAACAGTTGTTTCTCAAAACTGTTCTCAAGAAAGAGTGACTTATATAAAACTTTCTATACTATTTTTTGCCTCTTTTGACCAACTGATTTTTTTATACTTATTTATTTCTGAAACTTAACAGTTAGTTTCTGTTACAGATTTTTTTTTATAGTTTTCACTGTTTATTTATACGTTTTCCTAAACTTTCGTACATATTTCAAATCGGACTCGCCATTATAGAGTTTTAGTTATACAGATGAATAACAATTGGTGTAATTATATACAGTGGCGGACTAAAGTCTACATACGATCCATATTTTGGGAATTCAACCCGTCCTATAGCTTTCACAGAAAAAATAATGATGCAGTTTTGTTTTAAATTCAAGTATATAACAAAAACTAAAATTTCTCATTTATTCAACATTAACTTTCAAAGTTATTAACAAAAAATGGAAAAAAGGCACTGACAAAAGTGAACATACGATTTTTTGCTTAGCTATTCTAGGTAATCATATTAATTTTAATAACTAAGTTAATATTTTGTTGGGCCACCATGCGCATTGATCACCGCTTGCAAGGGTCTAACATTGAAAAAAACCAAATTTTCCAGCTCTTTTCCTGTAATGTTTTGCCACTCTTCTTGAAGTTTCTCTCTGAGCTTTGATGCATTACTTATAGGGTGTTTTCGAATTTTCCGCTCCAATATTTTCCACACGTGCTATGTAATATTCAATTCCGGGCTTTGTGGTGATGAGTGCAACTGCCGCGGAGCATAATACAGCAGCCAATCCTTTACAATTTGCGCTGTGTGCTTAGGATCATTATCCTGTAGAAAGATCCAGCTCGAGCCAAGGCACAGTTTGTCCACAGATGACTTCAAATTATTTTCCAATATGGTCTTATACTCGAAGCGATCCATATTTCCTTCAATAAAGACCAATTTACCCACCCCAGACGCTGCAACTGCTCTCCAATCCATGACACTCCCACCACCATGCTTTAAGGTCGAAATAAGGTGCCTGGAATCCATGGCAGTAATGGGTTTTCTCCAAACTTTTTCTCTGCCATCGCATCCAAATATGTTATATTTTGACTCATCAGTAAATAGCACGCTTTTCCAGAACTCATGATCCTTCTTTAGATGCTTTTTAGCGAACTCCAACCGATGTGCGCGGTTTTTCTCGCTTATGAGAGGCTTCTTGCGAGGAGTTCTGCTGTAGAATCCTTCGTTGTTAAGAGTTCTTGTTATTGTGCGTAAGTGCACAACAATTTGGGATCATTTCGCTAGCTTCTGGGCCAAATTGGTAGCGTGTACCTTGGAATTTTGGCTTACTTTATTACGGATGAAAGAGATGTCCCTATGGGTAAGCTTCTTTGGACGGCCACTTCGCGGCTTACTCTCGAACGAGCCCGATTCTGCAAGTTTTTATAAATTGTTTGCACCGTCGCTTTTCTTAAATTTAACAATTTAGCTATTTTGCCGAACGTTTTCTTATCATTTCTGTGTTTTATAATCAATTTTTGCACAGCCACCGGGATTTCCGTTCCTGACGACATTTTCGCGATTGTATTTCTTTTTTCAAATGATGGAAAACAATAAAGATAAAGCCAAATACCAAGAAAAGTATAGAAAGAAAAAAAAAAAACGGTACTTGACCGCTGAAAACAATAGCTGAAGTAATAAACGAAACAAATTAATGAAACGTATGTTCACTTTTGTCAACGGCTTTTTTGAGTTTTTTGTTAATAACATTGAAAGTTAATGTTGAACAAATATTAAATTTTCGGTTTTGTCTTACAATTAAATTCAAAGCAAGACTACATCAATACTTTTCCTGTAAAAACTATGGGACGGTAGGGATTCCAAAAAAAGGGGTCGTATGTAGACTTTAGTCCGCCACTGTATATTTATGCACATATATATAATTCAGTATCCTCACTGCTCTCCATTTTAACTCGATTAAATAAGGGTTTGTCCATAAACCGCGAGGTCACATTTTACGCTTGCCATGACCTCCCCTCATGTAATCCAATGTGACCTTTTTCTCACCTTTCGCCCCGCGTTTAAGGATTATAGTGTAGCATTTAAATTAATCCCTACCCCCCTCTTGACCGAGCTATGTATGGTATGAATGTATGTGTTTGATGGACGCTCCCTAGCATATTAAAATTGAAATCTCAATTAATTCTAAAAAGAAGTTATGGCAACCCTATTTTACTCTATACCTTAATTTAACACTGCTGCTATCAGCGAACCCAAAACGGAATACTCGAAAAAAGCGAACTAACAAACAAACAAACAAGGGAACGAATGAATGCACATGCCAAAAACGGAGAGGACGTAAAGCGAATGTGGCGTGTGTACTCGTATAATGCGGGTTCGCTCGTTAATATGGAACATAAAAATATATACGTACATATGTATGTGAGTATATACATATATATTTTTTCTTTTTTATTTTCTACGCTTTTATCTACACATATGTATACAATTAAAAACAAAATAGTACATACATACATATATGTGCACATATGCAAGTACATAGTTATGTATATACATACCAACATCTGACTTTACTGCTACATTAAAATTTCCTTTTGACTCAATGTTGGCTGATATTTGTGTGAATACACACATACATATGTATGTTTATGTAAGTACACATTTACATCGAATATGTGCGTACATATGTACATATGTATGCATGTAATAATGTCGTAATTCGCTGCCGCTGCTTTTGCTGTTTGGCCTTCTTTGCATATTGGAAATGGTAAGTAAGCGATAGGAATTTGAATGAATGGAAAATGTTTGTGAATAAATGAAATTCCACGAAAAATAAATGAAAACGAATGGAAGAATTGAAGTGAAAGAGAGGCAATATTAGGTATTGTGCGTGCTTTGAATATCATAATGAGTAGGGAAGATAGATTGTGGTAAATAGAATTGTGTTATATATGTATGTATGCATTTGTGAATGTACGTACATATATAAGAAGTAGATATGAACCACAGATATACTTATAACATATATATTCATATATACTAAGTATAGCCTAGGGTTTAGGTATGTACATACATAACAAAACACATAGTATGTTATGACTACTATATAAAATGTCTGATATATGGTATCGATAATACATTTGTACATATGTACGGAGTATGTATGTATATACTTTTATAAATAAAAAAATATCCCATGAATGAGAGTATGATTATGGTGACATCTACAATTTTATTATGTACAAACATACATATGTATGTATATGTATATGTATTTAAATACATATGTGTTTTTAGTCGAATATACACATTTCGAAGATAAACACATACGAGTACATAAGTATAGGCTTATTCGAGCTTCTTAAGGCAGTAGTCCCCTTTAGAGTCCGAAAAAAGCATTTTTCAGCTATTTTTTTGAAAGGGTACGAAATAATTGTGGTAAACAAGATTTTCAGTCAATAATTTACTATATGCATTTCTTCTAAATGAACTAAAAAAAATACCGAAGAAGTTAAAAAAATCGAAATTTGAAAAAAAAATTCACTTCCTAATGCAAAAACAATAGCTCCCGAGTACATCTAGGACTGCTCACTACGGGGTTCCAAAAGTAAAGGCTTTTATTTTGACATCTGAGAAACTTAACTGAATGAATTGGGCTGTATCTCGAATAATAAGTAAGTAGTCATCTGAGATACACGAAGAAATCTGCTCGATAGGTACCACGAATTTTAAATGAGGCCCAAAAAGAGATTCGAGTGCATTTTGCTCAATTTTTCCTAAACAATTTCGAAAATGGTCAGTTTGGCTATTTTAGTAAAGTCGTTACTGGTGACGAATATTGGTTCTATAAGTACGATCCAGAAACCAAACAGCAGACCATAGTATGGAGCCCAACAAAGGCAAACTCACCCGTAAAATCGAAGAAAAAAAAATGATGTCAGTTTACATCACCCGATCTAAAATCGTAGCTGCTATTCCACTGGAAAAGGATCAGACGATAACTGCAAAATGGTACAACGAAGAGGGCTTACCAAAAGTTTTCAAAAATTTGCTGGAAAACAGGAGGAAAAAAGATTTTGCGGCGCGCCATCCCACACTGCTAAAATAACGAGTAATTCTATTGCTATCTCTGGGATCGAAGAAATACCTTTCAGCACCATATTCCATGGATATAGCACCTTGGGATTTCTGGTTATTTCCGAAAATTAAAAAAAAGTTCTTTAACAGCAACGAGGAGATAATTAATGAGGTTAATGCTGAACTTTGATAAGCTTAAAACGTAAGATTTTGAAGACTGTTTTCAGAAGTGGATCTATAGGCTTAAGAAATGCATTGAAATCAATGGCTATCATGTAGAAAAGATAAAAAAGAACAAAGGTTACGAATAAATACAAAAGATTTTTTTTCTGGTCAACTTACAGAACTTTTGTTAATCCCTTCGTATATCGTGCAACGTTACGATCGATCACAAGGCGAGTAGTATGGAACATACTACGAGTATACGGAGAGCTAAATAGTTAAACGCATTCTGCCGGCAGGGTAATGCTTTTTAAGAAAACATGCGGTGGCTTACTGTAGGCTTCAGGACCAGGGCATAATCATTTAGGAACAAGAAAGACCGATGTTCAGAGCATACTTAGTTCATGGAGGGTGCAATTCTCCGGCCTGTTTATTTACAGTGATGAAGAATGAGCTGGTGAATCGAAACTCCCAACCGAAAAGTATGGTAGAGATGTTCCCCCGACTATGACAAATAATAACAAAGCGGCGGGTTGCGAAGGATCGCCAGTCGAGGTATTCAAGTTTGACGACGAAGATCTAACAAGATGCATCAGCTTCAATGCAAACAATTGGTCGGACGAAAGCTTGTCTGACAATTAAAATGCACAAATAGATCTCCAAAATATCCCATATAGGAACTCATCGAAAAGGAGCTATGTCTGAAATTGATGTCCTTGCAAAACTTATACATCTATATATATATGTATAGCTCAACAAGCTCAGAATTGGAAATTACCTTTTGGAGCCGTTCGCTAGTGAACGGGGTTTCAGACTGGGTGACTATCATGTGACTTCTTCAACCCCATGCTGGAGTAAATAATATGAGCTATAGAACTGTATGGCTCAGTAAACTTGATGATGATTATATCGGATGAGTCGGCGTTAGGAGTTATCGAAAAAAAGCGAATACCACAGTCTAAGAAACAATGAGTTGCACCGGTTATACGACGAAATAGTTTAGCGAATCAAAAGACAGCTTTTACGATGGCTAGATCATTTCGTTCGTTTGAGCGAAAACTCTCCACTCACAAGGACCTACTCGCTTCCGTCCTTGTACCGTCCATTTATTGGTTGGCGATGATGTTAGCTTTTATTCCTGGACTGGGCAGCGGCACCTTAAGGAACCGGGCATTCCCGATTCATGCCCTCAAATCGTAATGTTTAAAACAATTGCGGGGGTCATCATCGGAAGGAGAGCATCTCGCGGATCTCAAACTCAGCGTACAACCTAGCTAGGCGAGTAAGTTTAAATTTTGTTTACACATTTACAATAAATAGCCAGCTGCTTGCTTCAAGATCGACACTACCGCATCTTGCACAAGGGTTGCTTACGTTTTCAGGGTGTGTGACGGGGACGCAAGAGTAGAAATTGAGTAGCGTGACTGTAACTGCATATCCAGAAGCTATTAAAATCATGCCGGATATACAGGGTTACATACATTTTTTTTTTTTGAACTAGTGGTTATTTTGAGTGTGGTAACACTGATGTTACATCTGATTTGACAGAAAGTTAGTTTTATCCTTGCGCTGAACGAAAATGGTTGTGTATACGATTGAGGAATGGGCAGATGAGCGCTTGGCCGAAGACCCGGAATTTTACTAAAAAACCATCTTTTCCGACGAAGCTCATTTCCATCTTGGCGGCTACGTCAATAAACAAAATTGTCGTATTTGGGGGACGGAAAACCCGCACATGATCGAAGAGAAGCCAATGCATCCTCAGAGATCCTGGTGCGGATTTTGGGCCGGCGGCATCATTGGCCCATTTTTCTTCGAAAATGCGGCAGGAGCCGCCGTTACGGTCAATGGCGAACGCTACCGCGCCATGTTAACGGATTGGTTCTTCCCGGAAATCGAAGAGGAGGACTTGGACAACATTTGGTTCCAGCAAGACGGCGCTCCGTGCCACATAGCCAACGTTACGATCGATCTTGTGCGCACTGTTTTAAAAAAAAAAAAGTTACGTGGCGGACCCTGTACATATGCTCGTAGATATTGACGTTCTCTGTCGAACGTTGACTCTGTGTATATTGCTTTTAAAATATTTGATGAGAAATGGTTTGAACTCTAGCTCCTGGGACTACAGCGACCACCAAAATAAACTTAGCACGAGAATGAACCATGAGTTGCTCGCCGCTAACAATTGGTTGCTCGTGAACAACTTTCCCGTCTTTCGAAAAGCTAAGACCATGCTTAACTTTACTCTATTGAATGCGAACGCATTTGATGTCATTAATTTCTGATAAGGACCTACTTTTATTTACTTTTAATCATCTACGTCTGATTGTATAATGTAGCTTGGTCATGCGTGCATGCCGAAACTCTCTTCTACCATACACACATACACATCCATACATATACATACATACATATGTACCTTAATGCATCCTTTAAACTTGGAAACAGTCAAATAAATTGCTGCATCATTTCTCATTGACGTCACGCCAGTGGCAAGCTCCGCACAAGCAATTAGTATGATTGCGGTTCTACGCGCATATACTCGAATGTACGTATGTAGGTATGTAGGTATGTATGTATGTATGTATGCCTGAAGGATTCTCAATTTTTCCTTTACACTTATCGCTTGAGGGCAGAGGGGTTGCTTATTCCTCTGCGTCAAACAAAAATGACAAAGCAGCGCAATGATTGAAGACCTGGGTGGTGTTGCGGCAATTTGGTTTTTACATTTCACTTAACTTCCACAACAAATACAAATACATATACAAGTACAAGTACAAGAATAAATGTACATAAAATTCACATAAACACCTCGTTTGTTGTTGGTTGCCACAGAGAGTGTATTAAAGAGTCTTCACATACTTACATACATACAAACAAACATACATAAGTGTTAACATTCAATTTGTATGTAAATATTTAATATGTATATATGTCTGTATGTACGTATGTAAATACTGTAAGGGTATATTTACGTTTCTCATTTACATAAATGCAAATTTACGCATTTCACTCAAATCCTTTCATGTTTCATTTTAATAAATATGTTTGTATGTCAGTATGTATGCATGTATGGGTGGCTGTGTGATTATGTATTTGTAATTCTATACGAATTCGCACAGTTGGTTGCCGTTGCGTAGGCAGTCATTCGCCTTTGGAAAGTTAGTTGTATCATAAAAATAAACATACATACATACAGTTGTATTTACAGATGCTTACTTTGACTTTGAGAGATCCATTCAAGAGATTTCCATTTAAAATTCTCTTATTTGTAAGCAAATTGAATTGATTATAAGAAATCAGTGATAAACGATAACGATAAGAATGTGATACAGTGTGTTTCAGGAATCGCACGACACAACCATTGGCACTAAAGAAATGAGATATGAGGCGATTACATATTCACATAAGAAGGAGAGTATAAAAGAAATTTACAATATAAGTTAAATTGGCTTTAAGTGAAAATTGGAAAATTAAATTTATTATTTCGAGATTGAATGACTAGGCTGGCTAGATTATGCTGAAATTGATGAGTACTCGCTGGTGGATGCTGAGGACGAGGAAGACCCACACTCCGTTGGAAATATCACTGGGGGAACGTGTCTTAACTTGGCATTTCAAATAAGCACCATAAGGTGAAATGAAGAATTAGATGATACGCTATTGTTCATTCGGCTATAGTCAATATGGAAGAAGAAGAAGCAGCGTGTCACTCGGCTAAGAATGTCAACCCCGTCGTGTGTATTTCTGACATTAAATAAGAACTTCTAATAAAAATCTATCAGGCTTTAGGAGATAGCACAGAAATGACTGAAGAACGCTTCATTTAAAGGAGCGTCAGCGGTTATAACGTTTCCTACTTTTAAAGAAAAAAGAAACACAAAAAATTCGAATTTAATGGGGAGTGTTTATTATCATTCCAAAGAACATTCTTTGGCATTTATCTTTTGAAGTTTATCTCTGTCAACTGTTGGCTGCGGCTCCGTGTCAGATGGATTCGATAACTCGTTCGAGCATTTCGGCTGGTAATTGGCGAACGACACGCGTGATGTTTTGCTCCAAAGCTTGAATCGAAGCGAGATTGTCCGCATAGACTTTAGACTTTACATATCCCCACAGGAAAAACTCTAACGGTGTGATGACACACGCTCTTGGCGGCCAATCGACCGGGCCAAAACGTGAAATTATCTGCTCCCCGAAGTTTTCTCTCAATAAATCCCTTGCTTGAAGCGATGTGTGGAAAGTGGTGCCGTCTTATTGCAACCAAATGTCGCCAAAATCACGAGCTTCAATTTTCAATTTCAGGCGCGATAATGGTCACCATTGACGGTTATGATCTCACCGGCATCATTTTTGAAGAAAAATGGACCGATGATTCCACCGCACCACAAGCCACAACAAACCGTTGTTTTTTCTGGATAAAATGGCAACTCTTGAATCTCTTAAGATTGCTTTGTATCCCAAATGTGGCAATTTTGTTTATTTACACACCCATTGAGCCAAAAATGGGTCACATCGCTAAAGAAAATTTGACTCGAAAACCTCGGATCTTCTTGCAACTTTTCAAGAATCCATAGAGCGATGAGATATCGCTTGGGAAGGTTTCAGCGGCTTCAGTTTTTGCACAAGCTGTATTTTGTACGTTTTCAGTTCAAGATCTCGACGTAAAATGTGCCAAGTCATTCCATACGTCAGTCCGAGTTGCTGCGAACGGCGCCGTATCGACTCTCCACGATCTTCGTGTGCACTCCCAACTACTGCCGCTATATTTTCTTCACTGCGTGCTGGACGTGGTCTTTTCGGTCAATATTATCCAATAAATAATGAATGCTGGGTCTCAAGATGGGTGACGATGTTGCGAATAGTATGCTCAGTAGGCCGATTATGTTGACAATAAGATGAGCGAAGCGCGCGAACACATATTTTTTACAGAACATGAATTCTCGTAATAAAGTTGAACAATTTGTGAACGTTGTTCAGACGTAAGTCTTTCCATGATGACGCGTGATCTGTCAAAAAAAGGCTATTGAAAAAAGTACCTCTACTTTGATCACCTTTTAATTCACAAATATTATATATACATACATATGCTATATCTCAAAAGTCTTAGCTCTTTATGGGGAGGCTACCATTTTCCAAGTCATTGATGTCGATGAAAGAGACAAAGGTAGAAAAAAGTAGGTGCTTGTGATATAGGGATGGACGCAACAATGCGCGGTTCTTAAACATATTTCTGTTTTACGTAGACGTCAGATTGAGGACAAGGATAAGGGGTCCCCTTTTTTGGTCCCTAAGACTTCTTTTGTCTGAAATAAGGATGTATCGGTATGAAATAGAACAGGAATGAAGAAATGTCTTTATACTTTTCATGACCATATCAAATGCGAACGAATCGATTGTATGGGACTACATGATATAGTCGTCGGATTTCGATAGTTTTACCAAGTTTAGAATACCAAATTTCCCGTTCTTAGCTGCTTTTTTGATGCGCTTATGAGGTAAAAAAAGTGATAGTGGTTCGATACGGCCGGTTTCAGCAAATGATCGTTTAAATGTACATCTCAGATTGGATAAATCAACTCGTCATTCCTATCTTTATAAATTTTGATGAGTCTATTTCCTCTTCTCCTCCTTTTCATGTACATCCTCGTACATACATGAATGGTATAAAACAGAGCTGCTCAACAAACGCAAAGATATCATTCCGTTTCGCCATCAAGAAAAATTAACTCAACGAAATGAAATCTTTATCATTGAAACCGCACAAAAAAGACAACTTTTAGTTTTATCAGGACAACGACCCAAAACATTCAGCTCTTGGTGTAAGAAGTTGGTTATTGTATAGGGTTATTCATTTTGCGGTTTTGAATTTAACGTAAATAAAGCATTTAAAATAAGTTCTTTTTCATAAAATACATTTTCTACGAGGCGATTAACAAAAGTTCGGCAAGTTGACCAGAAAAAAATAAAAACAAAAAATTATTTTTGTATTTATTAGTAATATTTTTCCTTTTCTATCTTCTTTACTTGATTGTCAGTGATCTCAATAAATTTCTCAAGCCTATAGATCCATTTTTGAAAACAGTCTTCAAAGTCTTGTTTTTAAGCTTATCAAGTTTAGCATTAACCGCATTAATTATCTCCTCGTTGCTATTAAAGACCTTTCCTTTTAGATTTTTGGAAATAACCAGAAATCACAACGTGCTATATCCGGGGAATATGGTGCTGGAGGTATTTCCTCGATCCCAGAGATCACAATAAAATTACTCGTTATTTCAGCAGTGTGGGATGCCAGTAGCGGCGCAAATACTCTTTCTTCCTGTTTTCCAACAAATTTTTTAAAACTTTTGGTAAGCGCTCTTCCGTGTGCCATTTTGCAGCTACTGTCTGATCCTTTTCCAGTGGAAAAACAGCTACGATTTTATATCGGGTGAAGTAAACTGATATCATTATTTTTGCTCCTGATTTTGATTGCTTAGATTTTACGGTTGGGCCTGCCCTTGTTGGGCTCCATATCATGGACTGTTGTTTGGTTTTTGGATCGTACTTAAAGAACAAAAATTCGTCACCAGTAACGACTTTACCAAAGTTATTAGATTGAACAATTTCGAATTTGTTCAGGAAAAATTGAGCAAAATGGAATTGAGCCTCTTTTTGGGCCTCATTTAAAATTCGTAGTACCCATAGAGTAGATTTCTTCGCGTATACCAGATGATAATTAATATTCGCGGTACAGCCATGGCATTCAAGCCCAATTCTTTAGCAAACATTTCTTGTGTCAATCGTGGGTCTTCGTCCATTCTGGACTTCACCAGAGCTACAGTGACGTCATCAGTGAAAGTTTTTGGTCGACCTTCTCGGGGATCGTCCTCTACGGAAAAATTTACTGCCTGAAATTTTCGGAACCACTTAGAAATAGACTTTAAAGATTTTACAATCGTTCCATATGCAATTTAGCATTCACTGAATATTTGTATTGGCTGTAAATTACGCCGAAACTCGAAGAGAATCACGTGGCGAATTTCTGTTTGCGTTGGTGGTGGAATTTCGTCTGACATATCCTCAGCTATGTTGCGTTTTCTCGTCTCCATTTTAGTCGATCGTTATAAAATTTCAAAGGAAGACTAATAAAATAATTGCAAAGGATTTGATATTTTTAGACTTAACAAAAACAAATTGAAATTCACAAACTGACCGAACTTTTGTTAATCCCCTCGTATTATAATGTTAGAACCTTGGCATTATAAGTGAATAATGGTGTCTCTGGTGGTGAAGATACTCGGAGTCCCAAATGTGACAATTCAGCTTATTTAGGTATCCACCGAGTGAGAAATGTGCCTCGTCGCTCAAAAAAAATTTGTTCGTAAAATCACCGTCCACTGTTGTTCAAGCACCCTACCGACGTATATACGTCGTTATGAATAGTCAGTTGGCTTCAGTTGTTGTATGAACTGGTCTTTATAGGGATGTAGGTGTAAGTTCCAGAGCAAAATATGCCATAATGCGTCGTAAGAAAGTCCCAGCATTTGGGGATTCGGCAACATTTTCCCTTACAGTACGATATTTAAAGTGGAACGAGCAAAACGATGTTGCGCAAGCCTTACAATATCCGAATTTTACCAATGGTTTTTTTTTTTTTTTTTTTTTTTTTTTTTTTTTTTTTTTATTTTTTTTATTTTTTTTGTTGAGATGGAAAGCATCGAAAGCCTTACCTCCGTCAGTGTGAGACCTTAACCCACTAAAACCACCTCACTCGTGCGGTAACCCCTGGTACTACCTTTCAGTATTTCGCCGTTGGAGCTAATAGCTGAATAGTCTGAGTCGATATTGTTTGTCGTCGTTATTTGTTCAGTACTCGTCACTATGTATCCAGTACGTAAGTACCTGGTCCACATAAGTGTCAGTCGCTGGTGCGCTGTTATCACGCCTTCGCATCTGCTGCTCGCTCCATCGCAAAAGCTGCATTATTTCAGCTGCAATTCTGCTAACTGTAATCCAGGCATTTTCACTTTCCAGCATGCATTTAATGAGTGTTTCTGGCGCCAAATCGATGACTAGGGACTCGTTCAGCTTTCGCCGCTGTCCCGCGAAACGCCTGCAGGTGAATATTGCGTGCTCGGCATCTTCTATAGAATCTGGGCCGCAAACTTCGCAGTATGGATCCGCTTCATGGCCAAAGCGGTGTGAATAGCTTTTAAAGCATCCATGACCGCTGAACACTTACGTTAAATGGAAGTCTGCTGGACCATGCTTCCTACCTAGCCATACCGCAAGATTCGGAATCAAAAGGTGGTCCATGTTCCTTTTTCACTAGTATTCCATCTTCTCTGCCAAAGAGCAATAGATAGAAGTCTTTCGGAACTTTTGATACTGTTGCTCCGTTCTTCTCGTCTAAGGTTTGCTATTGTGATTTATTCACTCGCAACGATGTCGAGAGTGATTATCCCGGCGATAACTAAAGCTGCATCCTCCGACACAGCACGAGTGGACTTAACACCACGGTCGTAGGATTCTATTTCCAATGCTGTGTACCAAACTGGAGAACCATTAAGCAGGATTGAATTCACTACTCCTGCGAGATGCTTGCTTACTTGAGTGGTTGGACGATTAAGTCCTCCATAATCTCATTTTAAAGCCCGAAATGTGGCCACTTTTAAACTACCATTTTTGTAGTGCTTTTGTTAAGCGATCCATTTTCATAAATTCCTGACTTGCCCTGAAATGGATAACCCTATATAAATTTTGTGTTTGCTTTATGCTTGTCTGACTTTTAATGTGAGCGACTTTTACTGGACCTTGAGGAGGAAGAATATATGCGCATAAACCAAGGTTGTTAAAGTCCCTCTCTTCCTAAAATAGAGCAATCAACTTTTCCTGAAACAATTTACCAACAAATTAGTAAATTTATCATCGAAAGCACACGACAATTCACAAAAAAAGTTTTGCTTAACTTTTTCTCTGGAATAAAACTCTGTATGTATGTATGTATGTATATACACTTACTATACAAACATGTTTCAGATTCATTTCTATGGAGAACTTGTCAATAAACATTAGCGAAACTTTTGCTAAAATATGAAGTTCAGAAAAGCTTGAAAATGTTAACGAAAGTGTCATTGACAGTGGCCCTTCCTTGAGTTATAAACTTATATAATGTATACATATATGTAGGTATGTACATATGTTTGTGAAGAAAAATGATTTCAATTAGAAGTTATTAAATATGTACGTATGTACATCAAAAGAAACGTGTAGCTGCAGCTGCTCACCCTCAACATGGAAATTAATTATTACTTTTTGCTTACATACATACATATGTACATACGAGGTGTGCCAATTAAGTAATGAGACTGATTCCATAAAACTGTATATTTCAAAATTATTCTACAACTCTGCCATCCCCTTCATAGTAGTACCCTTGGGCAGCTATACAACGATTCCAGCGCGTTTTCCATGTTTCGCAACATTTATGGAATGTCCGCGAGTACCCTCATCACGACCGCCTGCATGTTCTCAATCGACTCAAAATGGGTTCCTTTGACCACCGATTTTCTTCTGGTTGAACAATTAAAAATCACAGGGTGACATATCGGGCGAATAAGACGGTTGTTACAACACGGCGATCTCTTTAAAGGGCAAATACTGAGACACGCTGAGGACGATGTGGCACGGCGCGTTGTCGTGTTGAAGGATCCAGTTACGAGCGATGTCTGGGCGCACCTTGTTGACTCGTTTTCGCAATCTTTCAAGTACTTGGCGATAGTAGACTTTATTTACGGTTTTGCCTCGGTGGAAGAAATTCTTTCTGGACGTTTCCACGGCTATCAACAAAGGCAAGAATCATCGTTTTCACCTTCGACTTGCTCATGCGTGCTTTTTTCGGGCTGGGGGCGTGCGGTGACAACCATTGTGAGCTTTGGCGTTTGGATTTCCGGGTCGTATTGAAACAAATTTAATTGCGGTCATCTATCGGCAAGCCAATGTGAAGACCTTCAAGTGCATGAAATAAAAAAGCTCTTCATAAAAAAAACCATCATCCGTTCGGAGGCGGCCTAGTACAAACTGTAGGTGCCTCAATTTGTTGGAAAGAACATCAAGAAGCACACCACAAGTTTGAGGAGGGGCTCGACAGTTATTATAAATATTTTTTTCCCGCCTTTCCTCTACTAAGTGTCTACTTTCTCTGCCCAGTTCTTGTAGTAAAATTATCAGATAGAGCTCGATTTAGATCCCCTCGTGTAAAGAACGTATCGGTCGATTGAAGCATTAAAATTCCTCGACGTTCTCCGGCAAGATATTATTTATTATACATAATTCACTATTAAAATGGCGGAGACGGTTCGTAAAACTAAAAAAATTTTCGGCCGCCGTAAAGCACCGAATTGAGCATACCACAAACGTAATTACACCGTATTTAGCATAAAGACGTGGGTCCTACAGCTTATAAAGTTCAGTTAACACAAGAACTCAAGCCGGCCGATCATCAGCTACGTTGTTGTTGTTGTTGTTGTTGTAGCGGCTAGCTAACCCCGCTTAGGGCAGGTATTGTTAATCTAAGTCGCCGAGGTCATCTAAGGGGAGGTCCAGGAAACGTGCTGTTTCGACGATGTTGGACCAAAGGGAGAGGGGAGTAGATGAGTTGGTTTAAGGGGGCATGTGAAGAGGTGGTTAGTGTCGTGTGGAGACTCTTCACATGCAGGACATACGTTTGGTATGCTGGGGTCGAGTCTGGATAAGAAGGAGTTTAACCTGCTACAATATCCAGATCTAAATTATGCAAGGGTCACGCGGGTCTCTCGAGCTCGTTGTCTGCAATAGGTGGTGATTTTACTCCGAGTAGGCCATTCACGGGAAGCGAGTCTATGAAGGTGTTAACTGACTCCTGGTGAATGGCGTTCAGTGCTTGTCGGTACGCCCTCCTGTCCAGCGGTTGTTGTACGTGTTGCTGGATGGTGCTCTTTAAATCTAGTACTCCCTTCCTGATGTGCCTAGGTGGAGGTTCGGCTCCTAAAAGGTGCATGCTGGGGTGCTCCTTGCGATGGCATCCCAACAGGAACTGCTTGCACAGAAGCAGTCCTAAGGGCGGTGTTTTGGCATGCCTGTAATTTTCTCCACTGCGTCTCATTCGTCCCCGGCGCCCAGATCGGTGCAGCATAGTTTACGACCGACCGGCCAATTGCTTTGTAGATTGCCAGCAAGGTTTCTTTGTCTTTATCCCATGTGCTGCTGGCTAGCGCTTTGAGTATTTTGTTGCGGCCCTGGAGTCGTTTGCTTTGTTGATTGGGTCCTTAAAATGAATGAAAATGATCCAGAACATCAACTTAACTGATGGGCCCATTTTAACTATGATGGATACGTCTCAATAAGCAAAACTGTGTCAACTGGGACTCGAAAAACCCTAGATTTATTGTTGAAAAATATTTCCATCCTCAATGTGTAACTGTTTGGTGCGGTTTATGGTCCGGGAAGACCATTGGACGATTATGAGGCTGGAGCAATAGTTATGGTGAATGGATTACGCTGTTAAGAGATAATTAGCTATTTCTTATGACTGGAATTGGATGGTATTGATCTGGACAACGTTTACTTTCAACTAGACGACGCTACGTGCCGCACAAGCAACAAAACCATCGGTATTTAAATGGCAAAGGGACGCTGGCTTTCCGCGCCAGGTTGTTTGTAAAAGAGTGCATAGGCTCTGGGTTTTTCATTTCAATCTTAGAAGATGCATTAAGCTCACAGGAAACATCGGTATGCGAGTACATTTAACATACCACTGCACAATAATATCGGCGCGTGTATAGTTTATCAACCACTTTCAGAAATACACAGCCGAGCTCCCTGCTACTTTCGACTTCATTCATTCATTTCAGAAATACATACATACATATACTATGCGATCATTACTTCTTCATATCACGAAGTCGGTAGTGGTAAAGAAGACGATAAAAAAAACTGGCAGAGAAAAGGGAAAAGTCCACCTTTATTGGGTACCGGCGCATGAGGGCATCAGAGACAATGACATTGTCGATGAGATGGCTAAAAATAGAGTGAACAGAACGTAACTATGAGCATGCTCCCGGAGAAGTGAAACACGTTTTTTGACGTCAAGCTAATAGACTTTGGGAAGGAACAAGCAGATGCAGACTAGTACCCGGGTATAGTCTCTTGGCATGCCTTCAAATTAGGTCGGGTTGTGAATTATAAATGCAAAAAAAAAGCAGGGAATATGCAGAGACAATAAAGCACGTATGTAATACCTATATCAGTGTCCGGCGCTCGTCTGACAGAAGTAGACCATACTTGACGGGGAAAAGCTGTTGGTTCTTCAATCAGCAATGGGCAAATGGCCAAAACACTAACTTCTCTATTCGCTAAACGCAAAGCAAAGGCTCTTGAATACTCTATACCCAACCAAAAGTATAGCTGTAGCTGTAGAAAGCTTTGCTTGTATGTCGTGCTATCTGGTAATATTATGGTTGTGATATCGTCTATGTGAGAGCCCCCAAAGGGTCAGCCAGTTCAACCTAATCTAATCTAACCGACATTTGAAGGATTTTAAATGTCTGTTTGAGCTGTGGTGTGTGGATAATACATATGTACATATGTACATATATAATATACATAATATTTTAGTCTACACAATCCATCAACATCGCAATTTTATTTTTGTAAATATTTTTGTATGTTTCTTTGAAAGCCATGCATATATCGATTGTAGATACGTATGTATGTATGTATGATAAGCATATTTATTGGAACAACAAAAAAGCCAATCGCAGCATTGAAAATAACAAGTTAAAGCTGAAGGAGAAACACACAAATGGAAACATATTAACAAAATAAATGAACAGAGACAAATCGTAAACAAATAGTGCATACAATATATGTATATACATATGTATGTATATATGAGTAATTTATGTACAACGCCATATTTATGCTTGAATTGCTGACAACAAAAATCTAGCAACAACAGCACCACTGAGCAGCACAACGCACTCAACCCAAATATACGGTGGCGCAATGTTTGTCAATCCACTTGAACAAATAAGCGAACAATTCGACAAGTGATAACATACATATATACACATGTACAGATAAAAATGTACTTCACTAAGCAACCCAGCAGCCAAGCGACTAAGACCCAAAAAACATTCAAAACTGAACTGTGAAGAAATGAGCGAATGCAACTGACAGACTGTATGAGTTATGTACATATAGAAATGCATACATATGTACATACGTATATGGATGAATATATGGTACATAAATGAATTTCAAAAGTTATACGGCCATACATACTCGGTTTGGTCGGGTAGGAATAGAAAAGGCATTCATATACTCGCAAGTATGTGCATTGCATGGATGGTTGATGAAAATATTTTACAGCTTTATTGCTGGCAGACATCCAACTAGCAAAATAGCACACATTCGCATATGAAAACACCAACACAAATAAACTTGTTAGACGACATTCACACAAACATGTACGTAGATAGTAATGTCGAACTCTGCCCATTATTCCGAATCGGAATATACAAGCAGCTTTTATTAAAAATATGTATGTAGCTTGTATGGGATGCCCTGTAGGGAATATTTATGTGTATGTAATAAAAAAAAAAGAAGTATAAATTAAATTAAATCAAATAAAAAAAAATAAAATTGAATTCAAATAAATTAAAATAAATAAAGTAAAATAAAATAATATAAAATGTAATAAAATAAAATAAAACAAAATAAGATAAATAAAATATAATAAAATAACAAATAAAGAATAAAATTTAATCAAATAAAACTAAACAAATTAAAATAAAATAGATAAGATAAAATATAAATGAAATTAAATAAAATAAAATCAAACAAAATAAAATGTAATAAAATAAAACAAAACAAAATAAGATAAATAAAATATAATAAAATAACAAATAAAGAATAAACTTTAATTAAAAAAATAAAATAAACTAAAATAAAATGAGATAAGATGAAATATAAAAAATAAAATAACATAAAATAAAATAAAATAAAATTAAATTAAATTAAAGAAAATAAAATAAAATAAAATAAAATAAAATGATGTGAAATGAAATAAAATAAAATTAAATTAAATTAAATTAAATATAATAAAATAAAATAAATGAAATAACATAAAATAAAATAAACTAAAATAAAATAAAATAAAATGTAATAAAATAAAACAAAACAAAACAAAATAAATAAAACATAATAAAATAACAAATAAAGAATAAAATTTAATCAAATAAAACTAAACAAATTAAAATAAAATAGATAAGATAAAATATAAATGAAATTAAATAAAATAAAATCAAACAAAATAAAATAAAATAAAATTAAATAAAATGATGTGAAATGAAATAAAATAAAATTAAATTAAATTAAATTAAATATAGCAAAATAAAATAAAATGAAATAAAATTAAATTATATAAAATAAAATAAAATAAAATAATAAAATAAAATAAAATAAACTAAAATAACCTAAATTAAAATAAAAAAATAAAATAAAATAAAATCAAAATACGATAAAATAAAATGAAATAAACTAAATTTAAATGAAATGAAATAAAATAAAATAAAAAAATAAATTATATAAAATCAAATAAAGTGAAATAAAATAAAATAACAAGAAATATAAAAAACGAAATAAAGTAAAATAATTTAAAATAAAATAAAATAAAATAAAATAAAATAAAAAATATAATATAAATAAAATAAAATAAAGTAAAATAAAATAAAATAAAATAAAACAAAATGAAATAAAATAAAATAAAATAATTTAAAATAAAGTAATATATAAAAAAAAAAATAAAATAAAATATCTAACTAAATTAAATAATCAGCTAGCATCTTCCAAGCGGAAGTACTAGGCTTAGAGAAGGCCTGTGCGCTCTATTGAATAATTACGCGAGGATCGAGGTAGCAATCATATACAGGGACAACCCACTTATTCGTAATCTGGGTTCCCGGTCCCAGGAAAAATTTCGGCAACGAAAAAGCTGACTCGTTGGCCAAGTCAGGAGCCTCTCTAGACAAATCCAAGGCGGAGTTAATAGCATGTCCGCTAGAAACGATCAAGAGGGAGCTTCATACATAATTTGAGAAAATAGCTCAGAGCAAATGATGAAGCAGATATTACCAAAATATTAGATCCAATAAAAAGTAATCCATTATTTTTGCATGGGATGGTTTTAATTAATAAATTTGATGCAAATGATGGACCTCGGTGTGAAAGGCCAATTCTCGAAAATGTCGATAAAAAGAGCTAAACATTTCACAAAAAAACAGTTTGGAACCACTTTGAAAAAGGCTAGATACGCAAAGAAACTCGATGAATAGATGCCACATGAGTTAATGAGAATAAACCTCATGATAAAAAGACGATCATTTATCATTTATAACAACGTCAAACGAAAACGGCCGTGGTCGAAGAGTAGTGAGCCGGCATAAACGATCTCCAAGCCAAGGGGTCATCGGTAAGGCGAAACCCTCCAAATCCATCGGCCCCGACGGAATAAGCATGCTGATGCTAAAACATCTTGGACCAGCGGGAGCAGATTCCCTCACCAAGGACCTCAATTTGTCTTTGACCACCCTAATGATACCGTAAGGAGCACCCCAAAATGCACCTTATTGAAGCCGAACCTCCACCTAGGCACATCATAAAGGGAGTACTTGATATGAAGAGCACCATCCAGCAACACGTGCAACAACCGCTGGACAGGACGGCGTACAGACAAGCACTGAACGCCATTCACCAGGAGTCAATCAACACCTTCAAAGACTCCCTTCCCGTGAGTGGCGTGCTCGGAGTAAAACCACCGCCTATTGCAGACAGCGAGCTCGAGCTGCCTCGAGAGACCCGCGAGACTCTGGCACAACTTAGGTCTAGATATTGTAGCAGGTTAAATTCCTACTTATCCAGACTCGACCCCAGTATACCAAACGTATGTCCTGCATGTGGAGAGTCTCCGCACGACACTAAACCCCTCCTCACATACCCCCTTAAACCGACTGATCTAACTCCTCTCTCCCGTTGGTCCGATACCGTCGAAACAGCACGTTTCCTGGACCTCCCTTTAGATGACCTCGGCGACTCAGATTGATTAAGCCTGTCCTAAGCGGGGTTAAGGAACCACTAGAACAACAACAACAACATCTCCAAGCCAAGATTTTTGCGTGTTTGGCAAGAAAACATCCACAACAAGCTGCTCCCCTATGGTGAACTTGTACTGAGAGGGGCCCAGCTTTAGCCAAAAGGGGGAGAATTGTGATAGTGATTCGCCAGAAGCTCCGAGAGCTAATTTGGCTGGTGAAGAACTGACCTCAAGAGAATTCAATTTTCATATTTCAATTTATTAAAATTCATTTTACTAGTTAAAATCGTAGTCACAGCTTAAGTGACATCACGACATTGAGCGACTCGGCTTTGTGATATTATTTCCTGCCGACCTCACATCGCAAGTGGAACGTTGTACGACTTCTGTGCTGATTGTACAATACACTACTTGTATAGTTGCTGGGCGCGCACCGGGCGAAGTGGGAGGATGGTGTAGTATTGTACGGCGAATTGAATTTAAGTGGTGGTACGCCGTTTCGTGCATACAAACAGAGTGGAGAATAACAAATGTGCGTTGTTTGTTGGCTGAGTGTTGAGCGTTGAGTGGTGGTGGCAGGCAGCTCGTCGACTCAGTGCTAGGCTGCATTTGATGACTGGCTGGCTGGTTGTTGGACTGGCGAATTCATGAATTCATTCCGTGTTGTATCACATCACATCAAGCAAAGCCAACAGTAGCTACATACATACGTGTATGTACATAGCTAGCTAGCTATTCATTGCCAGTGAGTGAGGCGTTGCTGAAAGGTGAGCGCAACAAAAGCGGGCAAGAATATGAAATTTGCTAGCTTTATTAGTACTATTGTTGTTGTTATTATTTAGTTATATATTTTTATTTTGGTATTTGCTGTCTTACACTTTTTTCTCTTCATTCCTGCAACTCTATTCTACTGTCTGTGTGTGTATGTATGTTTATATTTACTTTATTCGCGTTTCGCGCTTGATTCACTTGCACACTCAGATATTTTCATTAAAAGTTGTAATTTTCTTGCTTTAATATTTTATGTATTTATTTTTCTTTCGTTTTTATGTGTACTTTTTGTTTCTCTGCATCCTTGCGCAACCCTACACATGCACATGCAATGTGTCTTCAATGTGGCAAGGCGGTGCATGACTGGTAGTGGCAAGCGAACTCGCAAGCTGGCGGGTGGTTGGTGTGACTGCTAGTCGGTGTATTGGGTGTACTGGGTGTTATGTTAAGCGGAGTGCATGAAGTTTGTTAAAAATATGTTGTTTGGCAATGGGAGTGGATAGCTGCTGGCTGTAAGTACAGTAGAAACGCGAATGTTTACACTTGGTAAGCGTCGAGTATTGTAAAGAATATTATGGTTTTTAATTGTAAGTAAAAGTTAACATTATGAAGAATCGGCAAGCAAGCTGACGGCCGCCTTCAAGTGGGTAATGGACTTTAAGGAGAGCTTTTTCTTTCATGTCAGATATACGCTCGGAGGGTTAGGCATCCTCTGTCGAGAGGCGACCGCAAATGAATTTTCTATAAATTTTTAGATATTGGTCTGGTTATAGTTCGTACCCCATGAACTTCCGCAAGGTAACCCCTTCAGCGAATCTCGGACTGGCTTCTTCTAAATGGTGATCCATTTCGAGCTTCCCTACTTTAAAAAAAACAACAGAAAATTCGAATTTAATGGGGAATGTTTACTATCGTTCGAAAGAACATTATTTGGTATATATTTTTTGAAGTTTATCTCTTTCAAATGTTGGCCGCGGCTACGTCTCAGATGGTCCATCCGTTGAGTCCAATTTTCGAAGATTCGTTCGAGCGAATGTCACGCAAGATGTTTGGCTCCAAGGCCTGAGTCGAAGTGGGATTGTCCTCATAGACTTTAGACTTTACATATCTCCACAGGAAAAAAGTCTAACCGTTTGATAGCATACGATCTTGGTGTCCAATCGACCAGCTCAGAACGTGAATTAATCATTTGATTGAAGCGATGTGTGGGAAGTGATGTTGTCTTTTTGAAACCAAATGTCGACGAGGTCATGAGCTTCAATTTCTGACATTAAATAGTTGGTTATCATATAGTCAGTTATCAAGGAGCGATAACGGTTGTTGTATTGTAGTAGCGGTTCCTTAACCCCGCTTAGAACAGCTTTAATCAATCTAAGTCGCCGAGGTCATCTAAAGGCAGGTCCAGGAAACGTGCTGTTTCGACGGGATTGGACCAAAGGGAGAGAGGGGTTAGATAAGTCGGCTTAAGGGGGCATATGAAGAGGTGGTTAGTGTCGTGCGGAGACTCTCCACACGCAGGACATACGTTTGGTATGCTGGGGTCGAGTCTAGATAAGTAGGAGTATAACCTGCTACAATATCCAGACCTAAGTTTTGCCATAGTCACGCGGGTCTCTCGAGGCAGCTCGAGCTCGTAGTCTGCAATAGGTGGTAGTTCCGAGCATGCCATTCACGGGAAGGGAGTCTTTGAAGGTGTTGACTGACTCCTGGTGAAAGGCGTTCAATGCTTGTCTGTACGCCGTCCTGTCCAGCGATTGTTGCTTAGATGGAGGTTCGGCTTCAATAAGGTGCCTATTGGGGTGCTCCCTACGGTAGCTCCTTACAGGTGCTCCCGGTGATAACGGTCGCCATTGAGGGTTACGTTCTTACCGGCATCATTTTTGAAGAAATATGAATCGGTGATTCCACCGGCCCACAAACCGCACCGATCCGTTGTTTTTTCTGGGTAAAATGCAACTCTTGAATCTCTTCAGGTTGCTCTATGTCTCAAATGTGGCAATTTTGCTTGTTTACATATCCATTGAGACAGAAATGGGCCTCATCGCTAAACACAAGGTGACTCGAAAACGTCGGGTCTTTTTGGAACTCTTCAAGAAGCCATAGAGCGAAGCGTTGGCGCTTGGGAAGATTTCAACGGCTTCCATTCACGCGTGTTCTGTCAAAAAAAAGTACCTCTACTTGGATCACTCGTTAATTGTCTTGATATTTTCCAAAAAATGAAGGTACCTACAGTTTATTCTAAGCCATCTCCGAATGGCCGATGGATTTTTAAGAGGTGCTTTTATTTCATGTCAGTAACACACTCGGAGGGCTTGACAATCCCTACCGAGGGGCGACCACAATTAGAAATATTAATAACTCGGTTATTTTAGATTTTGTTCGAACCAGAACTCGAAGCATGGTTTTCCGAAAGTAAGTCCGTAATGCTAACCACTCGGCTATAGCGACCGCCAGCATTGACACCAACAAGAAACACTGTTGCCAACAGATACTACTTAGGACTGAGTAAGCAATCGTAGAATAGAAACCTCTCTCGACGAACAATAACCAAAATCTACATGTCCCTCATCACTTCCGTCTTGGGATAAGACACAGAGGTGTGGAAGTAGACAACATGTAATGAGTCAGCACTTGGAGAAAGGTTTTGCGAACGATTCATGAATGTATGAATGCGTACTAGCGACGGCGAATACTGTAGACTATGGCATAATGATATTCCGTACCGATTATGATGACTTTTCATACATAATCAAATATTCTAGTAGGACTGTCAAACCCTCCGAACGTATTCTTGACCTGAAATAAAGAGCTCCAAACAGCTTAGACTGTAGGTCCCATCAAGCCCCTTACCACGAATCGGCGGATGAGCTCGGCCAAAAATAACTAAGCGATTCCTTTTTCGTAGACTATGTATCGAGGGAGCACTGTAGTATGAAAACATTAGCGTGACAAAAACACAATTTTCTAATAACTAATTAAAGGCGATTGCAGCTTTTCCAATTTATGGACCTGCTGAGTAATATGCAGCCATTAGCATTGTACACACAAACATACACATTTAACACATACTCATACATACTTACAAAAATAAAACATAAAAGTGCACATTCATTCACAGTAATATATACAAACATATTTACATACACACAGCTATGGAAGTACATACATATAGAGGCTTCGTAATATTTATTGTGTAACTAAATATATGTATGTACATGAAGCATTTTGGTGTAGATATGCTTCCAAACGGGATTTAAAATTGAATTTTGCATGAACATCACGTTTCGTTAAAAGTATTAAAAATATTAGTAAAGGATTTTTATGAGCAAATGTTTGATTGTTTGCTTTTTTTCTTAAGGAAATTGTTGTTTAAAGTTGATCTAAGTAGCAAAATGATTTATGTACTTATGTATGTGATGGCCTTTCGCTTATACAAATATACGTGTACTCAGAAACGTGTTTTGGGTGGTCCACGCGCCTTCATGCTCATTATTTATTTAGGAAAGCTTTCAACTTGACATTAATCGCAGCAGAAAGCGTAGTAAGCTCGGTGTGAATGGATGGAGTAATTGAGGAAATGAATACATATGTATGTACATACCTCGTCGAGCGAGGTTGTGCGCTGGCTTCGGGTCCCGCCACGTAGAAACCAGCTCCAATGAAAAGTCGTAATATGGCTTGGATGATCACAAATGTTTTAAGGATCACGATTTGAGTGCATGTCCGGTTTGGAATATTCCGCAATAAAGACTGACATCACCGCCGTCCAAGAAGTGCGATGGACGGGACAAGGACGAAAGCGGCCATATAAAGGAGCACAAATTTGATGTCGGATTCGTGGTGGGAGAGTGACTCCGGTGAATGAACGTCTCGCCATAATCCGAATCAAAGCGAAATTTTTCAATATATCGTTGATTTGCGCCTACGCCCCGACGTAAGAGAAGGACGATTTGGCCAAAGAAGTCTTTTATGAGGGCCTAGAGCATACACACGTAAAGTCCACCCTCGGCGAACGAAAACCAAACTCTACAAGTGGCTTATCACACCGACCCTACGACGCAGAAGGGTGGACGATGTCAACATCTGATGAGTCGGCTCTAGGAGTCTTCGAGAGAAAAGTTTTGCGAACGGTTCATGGTCCTTTGCGCATTGGCAACGGCGAATACCGCAGACGATGGAACGATGAGCTGTACGAGCTATACAATGATATTGATATAGTTCTGCGAATGAAGAGACAGCGGCTACGCTGGCTAGGCCATGTCATCCGAATGGATGAAAGCACTCCAGCTTTGAAAGTATTCGATGCAGTACTCGCTAGTGGAAGCAGAGGAAGACGAAGACCTCCACTCCGTTGGAAGGATCAAGTGGAGAGTGACCTGGGTTCACTTGGCATTTCCAACTGGCGCCAGGCAGCGAAAAGAAGAGAAGAATGGCGCTCTTATATTGATTCGGCTATAATCGCGTAGGCGGTGTCAACGCCAATAAAGAAGATGAAGAGCATACTTACGAGCGCTTCCCCCGACACGATGTGAAAATCGTGCTTGGCGATTTGAACACCAGGGTAGGCAAAGAGGATAACTTTGTCACAACTGTCGGAAATCTCAGCCCCCACAACGAAAGAACCCCAAATGGGTTGAGGCTGATCGACTTCGCCCGGGGCCCGAAATATGGTTGTCTGTAGTACACTAGATTCCAGCACAAGAAAATACATCAAGCTACTTGACTGTTCCCTAATAGAAAAACTCAAAACCAGTTCGAAAATGTTGTGATAGATGGAAGACATGTCTCCAGTACTCTTGACGTGGGTATACTTCGAGGACCAAACATCGACTCTGTCAAAAATCGCTTCAGCGGTTTGCAAGGCGCCAATTATTATAATGCTGGTTTTTAGATAGACGAAGTTACATATATACTACTTCAAAGATATGACATAGAAACCAAAAGGTGGCTATTTGTTTGACTGCGGGAGATATTTCGCCTTGTACTTGTTCACTACCAGACCTATTCGCCTGGTTTCTTTGTCTAGTCTGGAGAAAGCAGCACTAAAGGCGCGGTTGTTCAGGCCAGTGGCATCAATATCATCATTCGCAAGTTGTACGCAGATTATACCCTCTCTGTTTAGCTCTTCATCTCGAAGAGGTTCTTCCCGATTTTTACGTACTATTTTGTATTGCTCAGCGTCAGTTAACCCAACCGTATAAGTTTTTGGGCCGGTTAAAAATCCTGGTTGTTCCGGTATAAAGACCCGGCTGTAGGGGGGAATTTTGGATTTTAGCCGCCTCTAACGACAGGAATGCCTTACCGCGGCGAAATTCTTGAACCTCTAGCCCACAGGGGATTTAACAGACTACACTCCGTATCCAATCGTCAATCGTTCAAAGCACAAATAAAGAAGTTGTTGAAGTAATCTTGGCTGTAGAAAAAATGCGAATGCCAATTTTTTTATATTTTATTTTTAATAAAACTATTTATTTCGAAAAACCCTATGTATAACATACCTACATACATATGTACATATATATGAATGACACATTAAAAATAACCGCGAATTTTTGAATAACGTCACTTACACTAGCGGAAAGTCCCTGCTGGGTACCAATCGTAATCGTCAACTCATTGTTGGTTCTTAGTAGTTTATCCCTAAAAAAAAACCCACTAAACGCGACAAAATATCCAAAACCGCAATATTTGTTTCCGGGTAATTTTCCTTATAAAACATACATACATACGTACATTGCACTAGTACTAGTTTGATCCCCTACATACATATGTGGACGACCGGAAATGAGAAAAAAACTTCGATTTTTAATGCAAACAAGCTTCTTCGGCTAAACTTCCCGACAGCTGTGACTGAGCAAGTTCGCCGACACCACAAGCCTGGAGCACAGAGCGATTCTTCTAGTTCAGCTATAAGAAAACTTGAAAACAAATCGACGACTTTATTTCTATTGATGGAAAACGGTAGTACGAACTCTGATAGTCAATCGTTAGACCGAACTACAATATTAGTGAGACGCTAACGAAAGTGATCCTAGACCACTACGAGCTTTACGAAAGGTTACCAATCGCATTACGTAGGCTGCTATATATAGGTCTGGCCTAGGCAACACTAAGTGTTGCCAGGTGCAATCTGACATTTCCATTGGAATGTTTGACATTTTTTAGCATAACATCACTCAGAACGTTTTGTCATTTAATCGTGAATTGTTTTATTTACAGGGAATTAAAAAATTAATCTCGGCCAAAAAATGGAATTAACTCGTGAACATTTTCGTGCGATCATTTTTCACAACTTTCGACGTGGATTATCATATTGGATATTGAATGAACACCTGGCCGTAAAAAAGGTTTGTTCTCGTTTGATCCCGCACAATTTGACAATCGCTCAAAAAAGGGCTCGTGTGGATTGGTGTAAAGAAAAGCTGAAAAAATACGATCGCGGTGCTTCAAAAGACGTTTATAAGATCGTCACAGGTGACGAATCATGGATCTATACGTATGAGCCCGAAACAAAACAGCGATCGACCGTGTGGGTCTTCCAAGACGAGCCAAATCCAACGAAAGTTGTTCGTGGAAGAAGCACTTCGAAGCAAATGGCCACCTGTTTCTTCGGCAAAACTGGTCATGTGGCAACTGTTCCGATTGAGCAACGTAGGACGGTCAATTCTGAGTGGTACACCACCATTTGTTTGCCTGATGTCTTCGGTGAAATTCGAAAAACGAACAGGAGAAGACGAATCATTGTGCACCATGACAATGCGCGCTCTCACACATCGGCTCAAACCAGCGCCTTTTTGACCGGCCAAAACGTCGAATTGATGGGTCATCCGCCGTACAGCCCTGACTTGGCACCCAATGACTTCTTTTTATTCTCACACATCAAGAAAATAATGCGTGGTCAACGATTTTCGTCGCCAGAAGATGCTGTTGAAGCATTCAAAAACCATGGTTTGGAGGTGTCTCAATCGGAGTGGAAAAAGTGCTTCGAAAATTGGTTTGAGCGCATGCAAAAGTGTGTAAATCTTGATGGAGAATATTTTGAAAAACAATAAAACCATTTTCGTTGATAAATATTCGTATTTTCATTATTTGGCCAGACATATATATAGCAGCCTACGTAACTTAGTCGAGCGATATAATATTCAGTGGTCTCGCTAGCTAGGTTACGCTGACCGAATGGACTCTTCGAATCATCAGTAACATGAAAACAGGCATAACGGTGATTTTCCAGCTAAATGTTATTTGAAAGAATTGTTGAAGAAGTATTTTATTTTTCAGTCGTCAGAGATATGTTCTGTGTACTGGTTTTTGACAAAAAAAAAAATATTTTTTAAAAATTGAGCGAAATCCGTTTGAAACAAGCAGAAACAGAATAACTGTACTTTCAAATTATTTAATTACAGGTTGAACTTGCATACAAAAATACATACATACATATGTACAAACATGATTATTTCATTTAAACTCATTTATCAAACTACCCTTAGAGTTTAGATACACCCATACATACATATACGAGTACATATTCATATGTATGTATTTCAGGTGATTTTTTTCTATTTGAATGCTTTACAAAAATTTTAAAATTGAAACTCAATTAGGAAACGGAAATGTGTTGCTTTGACATGAAGTACACAGTTTTATAGACACAAAATACATTATATGTATGTATATACCTTTGTATCTTTGTATGTGTGTGCATACAAAAATAAATTATTATCTTATTAAGGGTTGTTTTTTCATTCATTCATTCATTCATTCATTCTAAAAGAAAATTTATTTCAAATCATAATTTCGTAATGCTTTTAAATAAAGTGGAGAGAGAGCTATAGAGGTCTGTTATGTGGGAGGTATGTACATATCTTCTGCTCAAATATAAACGAGACTTTATCCATAACTCGACAAGGACAAGACATATGGCCATACTTTTTTTTTGCTTAGGTTGGCAGGACTGTTATTTGTTTACATGTCACATGTCGCGATCTGTCACATAGTTTTTCTTTTTACGGCACTATAAACAAGTCAACCTCGAGTGTGTTTTTCGAATTTTACTATGGAAATTTAACGTTGAGCAAAGATGTTAGTTTGAAATTTTATTATTCCAATGGAATAAGTGTGACGGACGCAATGAAAATGTTGCAGAAGGCATATGGGGAGTCTTACCTATCACGTGCACGTATTTTTGATTGGTATAAGTCGTTCAAGGACGGCCGTACATCGCTGGAGAACTTGCCCCACGATCGTCGTCCAGCAACGTCAATAAACGAAGAAAACGTCGAAAAAGTAAAGAAAATTGTGTGGGAAAATCGTCGTGTGACTGAAAGAGAGATAGCTAGTGAGCTCAACATATCAAATGGATCCGCTCATAGCATTATTCACGATGTTTTGGGAATGAGAAGTGTGTCTGCTCGACTTGTTCCAAAATTGTTGCTCATACGTCTCGTATTGTACGCGATTATTTGACCAAAAACAACGTAAATATTCTTGCGTCCACGTCGCGCACCCTGGAAACGTGTGCAACTCGGTATTGTGCAAAATGCGATAACCAACTCGAATGGAGCCTTGAGTCACGGCTAAAAGAGAGGAAGCTTCAGTGGAGCCTCACCGACATACTCGGTTTTAGGGCCTTACTGAATCTCGCTATATACATACATGAATGTGTAAACAATTTAAACTTACTCGCCCAGCGAGGGCATCCACCTGACATGTCCCGTCCCTTAATTGGGAAGGTGCTGCTGCCTAGCTTATTGATGTCTTCGTAGGAATAAATGCTGCCATCACCGCCGTCCAAGAAGTGCGATGGACGGAACAAGGACGAAAGCGAGTAGGTTCTTGTGACATTTACTATAGCGTCTATATAAAATAGTGCAAATTTGGCGTCGGATTCGTTGTGGGAGAGAGACTTCGTCACCGAGTACTGGTATTCACAATTCGCATCAAATCGAAATTTTTTTTTACATATCGTTGATTTGCTGCGCTGGCTTGGTCATGTGGTCCGGATGGATAAGGAGACTCCAATTTTGAAAGTTGTCAATGCAGTACCCGCCGCTGGAAGCAGAGGAAGAGGAAGACCTCTACACCGTTTGAACACGAACAATCTGCTCTAGAAGAAGAATGAGAGGGGATAGTGTATCCGAACGAAATTCTTCTTTAACTCAAGGGAGTGGAATTGGGAGTGAAAGTATGTAGTAGCCTGTGCAGACGATCCTTTGTTGGTTGAATTGTTTCCGTCTACTCTTAGTGAGATTGTAGAGAGAGCATCTCGAAGATTACAGACACAGTATAATATTAGGAAACTAAATGGAATATAAAAAGCAGCCTGTGCAAGGGTTACTGGAGTCATAAATTCATATCCTACAGATGCTCTTAACATGCTCATGCACCATTTGCTTATAGAGATCTTCACGCGGAAAGTAGCCGCAAGTTCTGCTATCAGAGGGAGTGGGGTTTTTGGAATAAAAGCCAATTGAACATAGCGACATATATACATAATTGGCACTTTGTAACCGCTGAAGCGATTTTCGGCCGAGCTCCTCCACCAATTTGTGGTCTTGCGTTTTAAAGTTTTTCCAACAAATGGAGGGACCTACAATTTGTACTGTAGCCACCTCCGCACGGCTGATGTTTTTTTTATGAGGAGCTTTTTATTTTATGTGGGGCGACCGCAATTAGAAAATTTAGCTTAATTTTTTATTTAAAATAATTTTCTATAACTTTTTGAATGTTAGTACGACACCAAGAGCCGAACCTTCCGAATGGCAGTACGCAATGTTTACCACTTAGCGGCATACTAAATTAAATAATAGAAACTTTAATTAAGTCAGATTATATATAACCTCCCAAGGATAGATTTCAATAGAAGCTTCAAGGTGAAGATACCCTCTAGACGTGAATGGAGAAGAGAATTTTTAGGAGAGAAGGTCACCATCTCAATTTACACCGATGTATTCAAAAGGGACTGCGGCGTAGATACAGAGTTAATCTCTGAATATCTGAAAATCTCTTTCAAGCGGAATTACAAGGTATAGAAATGGCCCCTGAACAGCTCTAATACACAACAACGGGAGGATAAAGAAGGCTATTATATACAAAGTCCGTTAGGCACGATCAGGAGGGAGCATAGAACAGATGGACCTGTACGAGGGCTGCTATATATATTTCTGGCCAAATAATGAAAACACGAATATTTATCAACGAAAATGGTTTTATTGTTTTTAAAAATATTCTCCATCAAGATTTATACACTTTTGCATGCGCTCAAACCAATTTTCGAAGCACTTTTTCCACTCCGATTGAGACACCTCCAAAACATGGTTTTTGAATGCTTCAACAGCATCTTCTGGCGAGAAAATCGTTGACCACGCATTATTTTCTTGATGTGTGAGAATAAAAAGAAGTCATTGGGTGCCAAGTCAGGGCTGTACGGCGGATGACCCATCAATTCGACGTTTTGGCCGGTCAAAAAGGCGCTGGTTTGAGCCGATGTGTGAGAGCTCGCATTGTCATGGTGCACAATGATTCGTCTTGTCTTGTTCGTTTTTCGAATTTCTCCGAAGACTTTAGGCAAACAAATGGTGGTGTACCACTCAGAATTGACCGTCCTACGTTGCTCAAGCGGAACAGTCGCCACATGACCAGTTTTGCCGAAGAAACAGGTGGACATTTGCTTCGAAGTGCTTCTTCCACGAACAACTTTCGTTGGATTTGGCTCGTCTTGGAAGACCCACACGGTCGATTGCTGTTTTGTTTCGGGCTCATACGCATAGATCCATGATTCGTCACCTGCGACGATCTTATAAACGTCTTTTGAAGCACCGCGATCGTATTTTTTCGGCATTTCTTTACACCAATCCACACGAGCCTTTTTTGAGCAATTGTCAAATTGTGCGGGATCCAACGAGAACAAACCTTTTTTACGGCCTGGTGTTCATGCAATATCGAATGTATGCTTGTGGGAGAAATGCATAGGCATGCCTCTATCTGAAGGTATGTTACATAACGGTCTTGCATTATCAGTTCACGAACAGCATCGATGTTTTCTGGCACAACGGCTGTTTTTGGACGACCTTCCCGGAATTCGTTTTTGAGCGAGCGTCGGCCACGATTGAATTCGGTGTACCAGTTTTTCACAGTTCTATAGGATGGTGCTTCATAGCCATACAAAGATTTAAGTTCATCGATGCACTCTTGTCGTGAAAGTTATGAAAAATGATCGCACGAAAATGTTCACGAGTTAATTCCATTTTTTGGCCGAGATGAATTTTTTAATTCCCCGTAAATAAAGCAATTCACGATTAAATGACAAAACTTTCTGAGTGATGTTATGCTAAAAAATGTCAAACTTTCCAATGGAAATGTCAGATTGCATCTGGCAACACTTAGCGTTGCCTAGGCCAGAAATATATATAGCAGCCTTCGTATATCCAACTGTAAAATAGTGAAGCATATTCAGTACAAGTATGACAATCCAACAGCAAAGGATCTATTTATTATACGGGTGTAGGACGGGGCAGTTACCCTATGGAGAGCAGGCAGCCAAAATGGGTATTCCTTTCAACAGCCGTTGTCCAGCTCTTTCACATATTCGTCATAGAACACTGGGAATCCATCAGAATCCAAGCCTTGAATGGCTGTCTACAAAATTTTTCATTAAAAAAAAAAATGGTTAGAAAGTAACAATGAAACGTGATAGCAGTCTTTACGATAGTGCATAAAAATGGCGCATTCAGCACTAATTATGGGCGAGGTTCTACATTTCTTCCACACTTACTTACCTATCCGGGTACCTCATGCCATACCAAAAGTTAGCCACTAAATTCCTAAAAAACCAAAATGTCGATTTATATCATGTTCATACATACGTAGGTACCCATGATTAGTCTGACAGAGCTCGGTTCACTAACAACTAAAGGCAATAAATAAATTTAAGTAAGCGACGCAAATGTTTCTTATATAAAGCAATATCTGGATCGGTAAGTTAGAAGCTTTACGAGTAAGCCTAACTCCACGACATTCCTCAAAACTGCAAATTTATTGTGGTGAATATATGTACGTTCTTTAAGAAATATTTTAACTTAAAAAACTTTTGGATATAAAAAATGACATTGAAAGTGCTCATAACCCTAAAACGAAAAAGAAAAATCCATACATACATACGCACATACACTACAATCAACATAAAATCGCTTAGCGCACACAATCGAAATCGTGCCGCTAGCAACTGAATACTGAAAATGTGAAAACAACAATCTACAACCGAAAGCAAAACAGCGCCGATATTTGTCGAAAAAGCACGTCGTTGCAAGAGCCAACCATCACCCACTACTCTCGCGCACACACAACACAATGGGCTGGCACGTCCCCCACCTACTGTCAGCTGCTCTCATTCGCACACGCACACGCACACACACAACAAACTACACTGAATATTGTATAACCAGGCCAGAAACAACAGCATGCAATATACACATCCGTTACTTTGTTGGAATTGAGTTTTGTTAGAGATCCGCCTGCTGGTTACTACCTGCCATAGCCACAGCGCCGTTCTACTTATGACTGCACCACTACGACGCGTACCAAAATGAAGTTAGACGCTTCGTCAGCCATCGGTTTTGTAGCCGAAAATATTATAACGGCACGATGTTTATTACAAGTGGCCAATCAAGCTGTTCGCTTGTCGAAGGGTGGGCGCGGCCACAGCGGCAATAGTTTCGGGCATCTCTCTCGCACGTAGGCTTACGATTCGTTGCTATTGCATTCGTGCGCATACAAAAGATGGAAGTTGTGGGGATGGGACATGCAGTAGCTAAAGACGAACATTGAAACGAATGAAAGCGATATTAAAGACGATGCAAAGATTTGTAGTTATTTATTTTTTTTTATACAGTTTGGTTTGGTGTTGGTTGTTGGCATTGAGAGAGGGAGAGTTGCGCGCTCGTTTGTGAAACATTGTATTGTATGGGCGAGTGTGTTTATTCCACATGCATGCATACATACATAATGAGTATGTGTTGTTCGGTTCTTTTTGGTGGTGTAGAGTATTTCGTTTATACATCGTAGTTGGATTCGGATTAATTTTATCTGCGCAAAAGTCTATAGCCGAGAAAAATCATGGAGCACAGTGAGTTTGCTAACGAAATATTCTTGTAAAAATTATAAAATTCTAGATGTTTCGCAACATAGAATGTCATTATGCTTAATTAATAGGTCGTTCTGGAAATTCCATTTCTTATTTTAAACATAAAATGTTTTTAAGACCGATGTCATTATTTTTTGTTCGCTGCATAAATTACCTGATAAAAAAATCAGCATTTTGGGCGAAAGAAAATATCGAACAAATTGGAATTGTGAATATTTTCAGTCAATTAACGCCTGAGTGTATACAGGCTTCCAAAGCAACTCACTAAACAGGCTATTAAGAAAATAGCGGTCAAATTAGCGCACTTAATAGCTGTTGGACAATAACAAATTGAGTAAATCAACAACAGAATATACCTATGACTGATGATGGCTCAGTGGTAGAACACTCGCCTGTTAAGTCAGAATCCGTTGGTTCGATCCCTGCCGTAAGAAGTCTGATGAGGAGATGTGGTGAGCTCCGAAACAGCTGTCACTTCTGCCATTTTTCTTTGTTGTACCTATAACAATAATATTCAATTCATACAAACAAACCGGCTTTCAGCTCACTAAAAACTTATAACAGTGATATTTCTGTTTTTAATCAAAAAATATTTTATAAAAATTAATTTTTTTCTGTGAAATGGGATTTTTAAGAAATTGTTGTCGATATGATAATTCTGGAATATATTTTATAGGAGATAAACTTTTTTTCTGGTTTTCAATCAAATTCAATGGCCTTTAACTATAATCCTATAATTTGAAGTGTGACTGATATAACAAATGGGTTAGGATTGTAAAAATTAAATTTTTCTAAATGACGAATATGTGAGAAGTATGATTTATTTGAAGGCTGTCTGCGTTCTAGATCTTTACTAAAAATTTCCGATTTTGTTACATACCTTGTGGCAAAAAAAAAATTATTTTATAAATAAATGTTAGAAGAACATTTTTCATAAGTCTATTCAAAGTGCCATAGGTAATATGAAATTAATTTTTTAAAGGATGAAAATTAGAATAGGCCATTAAAGGTTTGTACTGAAATGTATACCTAACAATTGAAATTGGTAACAGCTTTTTGAACGATTGGAAACTTAGATTTATGTAGGTGAGCATTGTTTTCTTCAGATGTTTTAAACGAGTATAAATAAAATATTTTTGTTATCTGTTAAGTTAAGTCTTAAACTTGTTTTTGAAAATCATATTTGCTCGACGAATGCCCTCAAGATATGAGTAAGAAGTAGATTTAACGCCATTTATAACCATACTGAGTGGAAGGAATTATTCAACGTTTACTAGGACTAAGTCTTGTCGTCAGATGAAATCAAACAATGCAGTTTTATAAGCTTTCTATACTTTGTAGGCAGATAGGACATATTGAGTAGTTCAGATCTTGATTGAATTCTTAAGCAAAAATATCTAATACGCTTTCAAGACAAAAGGTATACACCCATAAATATATATTATACTAGCCAAGTAAGTTTTTTCTTATGAACTGAAAAACAAAGAATCAATAACAAAACAATGCACAGAATTTACTAGAATTTATGCATAAAGGTTTTCCCAATAAGAGGTATTATTTTGAATTCCGGTAGATATCACTTTTGAAGCTGTAATTTTTTGACATTTGCCAAGTAAAAACTACGCCAGTAATAAAAATGAAACGATACATCCTTCAACAACACGTGCAAATTGTTCAAATTCACTATACAAATTTTATCGAAAAATCATCTTGACTGATGAGGTCCATTCCACCTCAATGGTTACGTCAATAAGCAAAAATTTGTTCTGGACAAACCTCTCATTGGACCTTACTTTTTCGAAAATTAATGGATTGCGCTATCGAGAGATGATTAATGATTGTTTTATGGCCTGAATTGAATGGTATTGCTGTAGACAACGTTTACTTTTAACAAGACAATGCTATGTGCCACACACAAACAACGAAATCATCGATCTTTTATGGAACATTTTTTTTAATATCAAAATATCACATCTTATTGGAAAACCCCCTATTATAGGTTCAAAAAGAATAAACAACTCTGTTTAACAATTTTTAAGAAGCATCTACCACTGCTAAAGACTTTGTTCAAGATTTTGCGGACTATTTTCGAGATAAAGTTAATCAGCCATTATTTCTTTTACAATAAGAGAGAAACAGAACAAATATTGAAATTAATTCGTCAGAGGTATAGAGTTTATAATCTACAAAAGCCATAAGGAACATAATAAAATAAATAGCTATATTTTGTTTATAGATTATTTTATATTGTGGGATATTATAAGAAGTCGCATTGTAATTTTCTGAGCAGATATTACAATTTGGTCTATAAAATTATCTTACATAATCACAATACTAGTGTGTAAGTACATATATCTAAATTTTAGACTCTAATCATTTTAATATTTTCATAAAAAGCGCCTCATAAGCCCACAGTAAATAATCTTTGAGTTGACTAGGTAAGTGGTTGGGGCGAAGTACATACATACATACATACATCAACATCCAACCGAGCCGAAGAATCCAATGAGAACGAGAGAGCGCACAAACGAATAAAATGCCTTTTTGTACACATACAAATGTGCGCTGCTTACCGATTGCTGCTCCACCATTGCTGTAACAGTATTTTGTTGGCGTTCGAGTTGTCTAGTTCGTGTTGAGCGACTGATACCGGATAAAACAGTTGGCGAAATTGAATACAAATTTTAACCAACTTTTTGTGTGAAATAAATTTCGCTTTAGCAAAATTGAAGTGTAGTGAATGCTAAAGGCAAACAGAAAGAAAGAAACTCGGAACAATAAAAAGCGGACAGTGTCAGTGGCGAATTGTTGTTGCTGTTGCTAATGCAAAGGCATTCGAGAAATCGATAAGGAAAACAAAAACAACAAGTGCAAAAAGTAGAAGAGTAGTGTAAAGGCAAAACAAAACAAAAGTAAATAAAGAAAGCGAAAAACGAATAATCAGAGGTGAAGAAGAGTAAGAGAAAAATAGAAGAAAACAAAAACTAAAAAAAACCAACAACATCAAAACTAAAGTGTGAAGGGAGCTAAAGGAAAGCTAACGGGCTTAGTGCAATGTGCGCAAAGTGGGCCGATACACGCTAAATGGGTGGTAGTATGAGCGCAGCGAGTGGAGACGGCAGCGAGCGGTTCGTGAATTGTTGTTAAAAATCAATAGAAATGTTAGTATATGTCTAAAATGTTTTTTTTTTGTTTTTGCTTTCTTAATGTATAAATATTTTGCCGGTTTTGTGTTTATGGCAAGATAACAAACACAATACATTTTTTCGGTTAAAATTTGTTTTTTTTTTGATAAAAATTATTGAGTTTGTTTGTACAAATATTTAGAATGCCAACAACCATCTGCTGTGTTTATCTATGTATATGTATGTGAGTGTATATGTTCGCGGATTTGTAAAATTTCTAAGTGAAAAATTTCACTTTACGAAATCGGCGCTCTGTTGTGAATATCTCTACAACATATCTACATACACAGATATATGTGAGGATGTTTGTTAGTGTTTAAAAATATGTGTTTTGTTTCTGTTTTTAAATAATACCATATGTGATTGAGCAGCAGTTAGAGCAGCGGTCAAGTGAAGAGTAAATGCCTGAGCAGAGGACGCCGCCGAAACACTTGACACGCACACATAGTTATGTACATACGCGTATGTGTGTATGCGCATAGAGAAATGAATATGTGATAAGGCACCTCATGTGTGTGCATGACTATCAAGAACAACAATAAACAAACACAAACACAAACGCGACGCGCAATTTGTTATTTATTTCGTACTATTTTTCCCGGCGCGCTTAAAGCGTTCGCTGGGCGCTCGCATTGGAATTTCGACAAAAATATCGCCAACATAAACAACAAATACGGCAACTGCTAACACTACTGCAACATATGTACATATATACATACATACATACATACATATGTACGTATTTAGTTCATAAAAAACGTGCTACGGCGAATTCGGCAAAAGAATTGGGCGCAAAGTGGGCGAGAAGAGCGAATTGAAAACTCCAAAGCATGCTAACGCCGCAGCAGAGGCAGAGGCATCGGCTGCGACAACGACGATGCTAAAGCGTAGAAAGTTCAACGTCGCGCCGTCAAAGCATTCGGCCTTACACGAACTTTATTTCTACTTCGAATGTGTGTATCTGCGAGTAAAACGAAAAAAAAGCGAGCGAATAGATACAAAAGTTGAAAACAGATACATAGTTGATGCGCTAAACGCGAACGTTTCAGCGTAGATATTTTTGGCTAGGCAGTAGTAGGCTGATAGTGGTGGTGGGTTGCCCTTAGCTAGTGCGCGTTGCTCTTTAGCGCGATTCACTGGTGAGCGCAAAGTGTACAAATGCAAAGAGACAAGTGATGGTGTGTGTATGTGTGTGTGTTGGGGCAGGCGCGCGCACAGTAGTAGAAACTTGCAGTGGCTGAGATAATGATGTTGATGATGGTGGTGGGGATGGCGCTACCGCTGACGCCTCATTCACGTAGTGAGAGTGAGTACGAAAACAGTGTGCGTTCCAGTGCGCGCGCGCGTGAGTGAGCACGACGGAGCGAGCTAGCGCGCACACGAACGGCCAGCGACAGCGTCAACTTTATTACAGAGCGATTGTGTGGTCGGTGGCATTTTCGTTATGCCGTCGTACACTAGTTTCGAATTTGATGGCTGCTGTAGCAGTTATATCGAGCGGCAAGTTAGAACTTTACACGCGCGTGTGAAATATTTTGTGCCCCAAAAAGCAATTGCCACACTGTAGCGGGCAAATACGCGGGTGAACAAAAAAAAAAAAAATAAAGAAACAACACATACACACACGTAAACTTAGACGAAGGTGTGTTGTGCATGCTTTGAGTTTGTGTCTGTGACAACAACATACTGATGTGAGTGATAGAACAACAATAATAACAACAACACAGTGTCATTGCAAATTAGTGCAAATATCGGTGAGCGCCCGCATCCAACAACCACCGACCCACCTCCACCTCCACCACCGCCGCCGCCTCCGTCGTCGTCGCCATAGGCAAGAAAAGCATTGGAAAGCTGAGCACAATCAGCCGCCCTAAATTGTTTCTGTGTGCGTATGTGTGTATCTCTGTGTTCACTGAGTGATTGTGAGGAGTGCGCGGGGGCGTGCGGCTACTAAAGTACGGAAGTGTTTAATGTATGTGCGCGTGTGTAGGTGGCGGAAGAACACATAGCAAAGTGAAAGAATTAGAGAATAGGAAGCGAAGTAGCAGGAAGTAGCAGCATTTTATGTGCTGCTTTTTACATACATACACACATACATACATATGTACATACAATTTTATATTCTTACGTTTTTATTAAATTTTTGTTCACTTTTTTCTTTTCTTTGTTGTTTTCCAAATCCTCACGCTCTCATTGTTTTGACTCGCTTGTACGTCAGTTTGGTTAAGATGTGCGTTTGTGTGCGGTTCAGAGCGGAGGCGAGAAAACAGCTGAGCGTGAGTTTGTATGAAGAGCATTGTATTTGTATCTATCTATTTTATTTATGTGTATCTAGTATATATACATACATATTTACATATGTACGTATGTAGGTATGTATGTGTGTGTGTATACGCATGGGTTGGTATCTCAGTGTGAGCTCATTCATACGTGCGTGCGTACGAACGTTTGTACGTGTATTACCAAATGTGCGTCTAAGCCAAAAGTCAACAACAGCAACAGCAATAATAACAATAACAAGAACAACAACGAATACAAATTAATAACCCAAAAGCAGCGGCAAACGACATTGAAATCATTCAAACACACGCACTAAATATTCAAAAATATAGCTACAAACATACATATATGGTACATACATATGTACATACACGCATACATAGTGATGTATGCTTGAGGAGTAGAAGAAAACCAGAAAACATATTGTTTTGAAAATCACACTGTTTATGCCGCCGTTTGATATTCATGCAAACATACAGATATACATATGTACATACATAAGTATACAAATACAAATGTATATGATTATAGAGTCTGTTCATTATCTACCTTTGTACTTTGTTGTTGTTGTTTTTATTATTTTGATTATTGTGTGCCTATTTGCCGTCAAACACTTCATCTAATTGACGCTCATTTGTTTGTGCGCCCGCGCCCGTATTTCCTCCATATATACGCATATGTATGCATGTATGTTTATAGATGCCTAAATTTGTGCGCTCATTCGATAATTTATTTGTCGGTGTTGTGTGTTTTTACGATCTGCTGACGTTCAGTCGCTATTAGCGCTAATCTATTAGCGTTTTCACGCCGACCAATGATTGTTTCTCTCTTTCTAACATATTTTATTTTGATTTCACTTTAAAAAAAAATCATTTTGAAAAGCAGAAAGTGATTTTTATTACATTTCAAACACATTTTCCGCAATTAAAACACAACTTTGTTGGTTTTCTTCACTTTATATGTGTTCGATTGTTACATACATACACAGTTATAATGAATACATATAAATTTAACGCTCGTTTTGGTTAAATTCACAGTTCATACATATGCATGTAGTCGAGATCTTATGATAAAAGTCTGGAGGTCTGTTTTGTAGTCTTTTTTGAAATCATGAATGCCGATTGGGCCACGAGATTATTGATTTTCATGTCACGTTTCTTATTCGGTGGAAGAAAATTATTCAAAACAGCAAACTTTGAGGTTATCCAAGGTATGATAAAGTTAATCCTCAATCCTTGAGCAATTCGTCATTCATGGAAAAAATTCAATTTCATATGCACATCGCTCTGATTGCGGTTTCAAGGCGAAGATTGTCATGCCTGAGACGATTGTTATATCTAGGCTTCTTATGTTTTTCGGGGCTAAGAATATAAAGTAAGTTATGTAGATTCATGAGATTTTCTTAACAATTTGGATTGGCTTTTTAAAGATTTAAATTCGTAAATTAAAATTTTTTTCTTTTAAGTAAAAGACTAAAAATTTAGTACGTGGAGTGGTATCGTTCACCTCGGTTGAAGATCGTCTTGCCAGAATCCGTATTAAATCGAATAATAATGCGTCCAAAGATACTTTCTATTAGCGTATTGAACGCACCTACTAGCGCTGCCGCCTCCACGATTTCAGAATCGCGTTTGACGACTTTAATGCCAGTGTGGGTGAAGAAGGTATCTTCAGCATAACTGTCTGAAAATTCAGCCTCCATGAATAAACATCCCCAAATAAGCTGGGGTTGATCAACGTCCCCGGGGCAAGAAATATGGTCGTTTTTAGTACTAAATTCTGGCTGTCTCCGATTCAAAGATCATGTTGTGTTAGACGGCCGGCTTATATCCGGGGTTCTAGATATGCATACTTCCCAAGAACTTAATATCGACATTTACCACTATTTTGTCGCAGCAGAGATACGCAGCCGGCTATGTGCAGAAACACACAACAGACAGCCGAACATTTTTCTATTCGACTTGCACTCCTGCCTTATCAGAAATTCAGAAATTCTTAGCCACACTCTTCACCAGCTGGACGAAGGAGTACCTGCTTGAACTCGATGTGAAAGTTCTGACTATTAACAACCCGACGTTACTGGGCTTCACATTCGATAGCCTGCACTCCAGGCACAATTGCCACAAAACTCCAGAACCGCAACAAAATCCTCAAAGGACTAGCCGGCAACACCTGGGGAAACGACAAAGAAATATTGCTGGCAACATACATACAAGGCAATTGGCTGGCCGGTCGTAAACTATGCTGCTCAGATCTGCCCGCCGGGAACCAGCGAGACGCATTTGAAGAAGTTACAAGCCTGCCAAAACACCGCCCTCAGGATCGTGACAGGAAAAATGGAGACGAAGTACTCGAGCTGCTTCGACATTATCACGTAATACTGGCATAATTAAGAACTGGATATTACAATCGACTGAATTTCTACCTGTCCAGACTTGACCACGACATATTAAACTTATGTCAGCATGCAATGAGTTACCGCACGACACAAATCACCTCATCACAGCATGCCGCTTAAAGCCAACATATCTAACTCCACTTTTCCTCTGGATTGAACCGTCGAAACCGCACTTTTCCTTGACCTCTCTTTAGATGAATTCGACGACTTAGACTGCTCTTGCCTGCTCCTAAGCGGGGCGAGTGAACCGCTACAATAACAACAATATGGAACTGTGGAACTCCATTTCAAGCTCCCGACTTACAGCCGCCGACCAAACTGTAAGTTTTCGATAAGACCACAGAGTTGGACATGGCTGAATGTCAGAGTTTCTTGAGCTTTTGATAGGAACACTTTACCAGCTTGTTGAATGGCTGCGGACATACAACATCGGGAGATAATGAAATCGAACTCCCAAATGGTGACGATGGTATAGATGTTCCTGTAGAGCCAAGCTCACTTGTAGAATAACAAATCTGCGAGAGTTGGCGGGTTAACGGCCGAGCTATTGAGTACGGCGGCGTAGTATTAAAAAGGTATAAGCATCAACTTCTTTGTGGAACATGGGCGGTTGGAAACATGCGCGACGAATGAGTACGACTGTGTTATCCTCAATCCATAGGAAGTGGGAATCTAAAGCCTGCTTATGCTGTTGTGAGATAAGTTTTCACAATATCCAGCTTTTCATCTGAAAGTCTAAATTGTCAGAGTGGGTTTAGACCAAGTACAACAGATCCACAGTAAATCAGATATTCACCCAGTCCTGGAAAAGAGTCTTAAGAAAAGGATGCTTCAACTGCACTCCAACGGAGTATGGGTTCAAGAATTTTCCCGCGATAACGCATGCCTGTCGTAAGAGGCGACTAAAACCCGAAAGTTCCCCCAAAAGTTAGGTCTTTATACCGGAACGACTCGGATGTTTATCCGGCCAAGGACTGCCACTCCCGCAATATTCCTCAAAAATTACTTTTTGCTGCTACATCAACAACAACAACAACAACAACAACGGAAATTAGCCTGTGGAAGGCCGGACGTTTATCAATCGGCATTAGGAGTTTTCGAGAGAAAGGTGACCTCAAGTGAGGTCAAATATTTTTGTGTTTGCCGTGGAACGAAGGAAAAATCGCGGTTTTTGGAAGGTGAGGAGTTCTTGAGAGAGAGGATTCACGGATATCGTAGACAATGGAAGTTCATCGAAATAAGAAACAGCGGCTATGCTGGCTGGATCTTTAGTGGTGATAGTTGAAAACATTCCAGTTTCAAAAATATTCCAAGTCGCTACACGTTGCTGGAAGGTTGGACTTATTTGGTCCACCTTATACATACATACATATATAAGTATTTGTAATCTAAATGCAACAATTTTGTCCACTTCAGCTCAATTCATTGTTGATCTCTCATCATTACCATACTATTTACATACATACATACATAGGTAGGTTGATTGTGCCGTGAAAACTGAAACGTGAAATTATGATAATCAATATCAATTACATGGCACAGGATGGATTAATTCAGTCTCATTAATCAATTAACTAATTAATAACTAATGAGTTCGGTGAGTTCTTCTGCGCTTGCCCCGGCGTCGTGGAGCGAACTCCATCCAGCAGATGAAGAAGTAAATTTCTGTCTGTTAGAGACTTATGCTTATAAAGATGGCTAATGGTAGTTGGCAACAGCTTATCGTTGCCGCTTTTTGCTGGCACAAGAGAGATTTCAAAACCGAAATTGGCAAATCAGCAATTTTTCAAACTCCACACCTTTTTTCACCATTTTTCGCGGCTGGAGCTGCTTACATTTACTATTTTTTTTTTGTTTTTTTTTTTTGATTTTTTTTGTTGTTCATGGTAAATAACAAATTTCAATTCATTTTTCTTCTACTTCTTACTTCTTCTTTTGCATCGCTTCTTTCTTTGGCGCTTTTTATTGTCTTTCAGCGTTTTGCGTTTTGCGTTCCAACGGTGCAAGTGTACGCTTCTTCAAAAGCTTACTTATATTCCATATATATGAATATCTATGTATGTAGGTTTGATTGTGTGTATGTATGCATGTTTTGGGCTCGTCTTTCGTCACAATGGCTTTTGTTTTCACCGAGCATGCTTAGCTTATTTATATATGTATGTAGTTAGAGACGTCGCGTCGCATCGCATCGCATCGCATCGCATCGGTCAATGTGCTAGCCTAGCTGTAACCAACCTACATATACAGATGTATGCATGTATGTATGGTATATGTATATCTACTAGTGAGCCGGTAAGCCAGTCGAGCGTGGCTATAAGTAGTCGCTCAGTGTCTCAGTGCGCTGCATTGTCAGTCAGTCAGTCAGTCAGTCCCCATCAGCAAGTTGCCATAAAAATCGTCACTGTAACTTGCAGAGTTGGTCACATTGACGTAGCGGCGCGCAGTCTGAATGACTGACTTTTCAAATGTTACTTCACGGTGTATTTCTTTTCTTCGCTCTATGGTAGACGCTTTCCCTTGACTTGGTTTTTTCGTCTTTTGTTTCTACACAGCTTTGTTGTCTGTCTGTCATTCACTAACATCGTTGTCATTTCAATTCTATGATTTGTTGCTGCTGAAGTTGTTGCAGAGTTTAGAATTCGCTTGAAGCGATGAGCGCGACTTTACCGCTATCATTTCTATGTATGTATGTACATGTGTATGTATTGATGTTGGTAATAACAGCAACAAAAAGTTTGGACAAATTCGAATTGTTGCAAAGCGGTCGTCCATCACAACAAACCAACTCATCGCCCATTTCCTAAATCGCCACGTCCATAATAATGTCCGTCTGGCGTCCACTTGACGGAAATTCGCAGAAGGCCGTCCGTTCGTTCGTCTGTCCGTCCAACAATTGCTTGGCACAAGTAGCCACACAATAAACAGGCAATCTCACACAGAGGGACGGCAAACATGAAACGAAGTTGCGCACATTCATGCCACGAATTCCCCAAAGCACAACATGAAATACACAAACACACGAGCCTTCAAGGGGATTCCCACAATAGAGTGGGAATGAAATGGAAAAAAGTGCACTTGAGCAAAGAATGGAAGAACCAATTATTCCAATGAAAATCTTTGAATTGTTTACATTTTTATAATGGATTCATAATAATCATTGTGGACTCAATAATGTAAATAAGTCGATAAGTTTAAGTTTATGCAGATATATGTACATATGTATGTATGTAAATGATATACCTACAAGGGTACAATCAAATCAATTTTAATAAATCACTTAAGAGTTTGTGTGGTGATAAAGTGAATAAAATTTTATTTTATTATGTTTGAAAGAGAAAAGAATATGGATAACGAGCGTATTAAGCAAAGGAATTGTCCACAAAAGGATTCATTTCTATCTCAGGGGATGCATAATACATTTTGCACAATATGTATTTTGATATTTTATATATATATTTATATAAACGTTAAATTGTAACTGTAAATTTTATATTATACCAAATTCCTATTTATTTTCTTCTATTTTCTAGATAAATACCGCAAGAGGCTACCAAAGTGAAGAGTATATATAATTAAAAAATAAAAAATAATAAAATAGCAGACAAACTTTTTAACTCGTGAAATATATTTAAAATAAAATATTCAAAATGAAACTACAAACACCAACAAAAACTTTAAAAGTGCGAGACTTTAATGAGTTTTTAAGCTGTCATCTATGCGGCGGATATTTGATAAATCCAACAACAGTGGATAATTGTTTGCATACATGTAAGTACCCATGATTAAATACATAATTTAAGAAAATTTGAAAGAAAAAATGATTTTTGGGACTACTAGAAAAGGTTGCTTTATAAAAAATGTTAGAAAAATAAAATAAGTTAAAAAAAATTAAAATAAAAATAAGTAAATAAAAAAAATGAAATAAAAAATAAAACAAAATAAAAAAAGAGAAAATAAAAAAAATTAAAAAATAAAAAATAAATAATAAAAATAAATGAAAAAAATAAATAAAAATATAAAAATAAATGAAAAAAAAATAAATAAAAAAATAAATAAAATAAATAAATAAAAAAATAAATAAAAAAGATAAATAAATAAAAAAATAAATAAAAAAAGATAAATAAATAAAAAAAATAAATAAAAAAAACAATAAAAAAATGTAATAAATAAAAAAAAAACAAATAAAATAAAAATATAAATAAAAAAGAAAAACATAAATTAAAAAAATATAAAAAATAAATAAATACATAAAATAAATAAAGAAATAAAAATTAAAAAAAAATGAATAAAAAATAAAATAAAAAAATATAATAAATAAATAAAAAAAATAAATAATTAAAATAAAATAAAGAAATATAATAAAAAATAAACAAAGAAATAAAAAAAATAAAAGATGATTAAATATAAAATAAAATAAAATTTAAAATAAAATATAAAATAAAATAAAATTTAAAATAAAATAAAAAAAGAAACAAAGTTAAAAAAAATAAAATAAAAATACATAAAAAATAAAAAAATAAATAAGAAAATAAATTAAAATAAAATAAAAATAGATAAAAAAATAAAATAAAGTAAATATTGTAGAATAAAAAAAATAAAAAAAATGTATAAAAAAATAAATTAAAAGATTTATAAAACGAAATAAAAAAGTTAAATAATGAAATAAAAGAGAAAAAAAAATAAATAAAGATAAGAAATAAAATAATTAAAATGAAAAGATAAAATAATAAAAATAAAAAGAGAAGATAATAAAAATGAAAATATAATAAAAAGTGTAAAAAAAATAAAATTCACCAATGAAACAAAATAAAATAAAAAAGTATAATAAAATTATAAAAATAAAGAAAATTAAAATAAGATTATATAATATAATATTAAATAAAATCGTATATTATAGCATAAGATAAAAAATAATAAAAAGATATATATACAAAATAAAATTATATAAAAAAATAAAACAAAATAAATTAAAAACAAACAAAAAAATAAAATGATATTAAAATAAAAACCAATTAAAAATATTTAATAAAAAAATGAGATAAAAAAGTAAATAAATTAAAAAATGAAAAAAAAAGGTTTGAGAAAATAAAAAAATTTTATAAATCAAAATTCATAAATAAAACAAAATAAAATACTTCATAAAAAAAAAATAAAATAAAATTATATAATATAAGATAAAATAATATAGTATTAGTATATTATAATAAAAATAAAAGAGTAGTATAAGAAATAATAATAAAAAAAAAATAAAGTAAAAGCTAATAATATATAAATTAAAAGAATATAATTTTGTTCGGAGAAATAAAGCAAGTTTAATAAATGCCTGGAGTTTTGTGAACTATTAAAGCTTAGAATTTAGATTCAAATTTTTAAATTCACATTAATATTGTCTGTAGGTACAGGGTTTTTCAAAAAGAGATGCTATTAATAATTGACCGCCACGGCTACGCTTACTGGACCGTATCATTTTTATGAGCTTTTCCATTACAAAATCCCAAAGTGACTGCTGTATGCCGTACGCTTCACGAATACAATTTTTGATGCCTTGAATCGACGTTGATCTTTCATGTGGCCCAAAGGAAGAAGTTGCAAGGTTTTAAATCAGAAGATCACGGTGGCCAATTGCGATTACCTCTTCGAGAGGCAACACGGTCCGAAAACGTTTACCTTAAAAGATCTTGTGTAACATTTAGTGCCATCTTGTTGAAAGTAAACGTTGTTATTAATCATCTCTAGATAGCGCAATCCATTCTTTTTCGAAAAAGTAAAGTTTAAAGACACCGCTGGACCGTAAACTGCACCAAACAGTTACATGTTGAGGATGGATACGCTTTTCAACAATAAGTTGAGATGATTTTTCGATGAAATTTTTATAGTGAATTTTAATAATTACTATGCGTCGTTGAAGCGTGTATCGTTCCCCTCGTTTATTACTGGTGTAGTTCTTACTTGTCAAATGTCAAAAAATTACAGTTTCAAAAGTGACATCTACCGGGATAGCAGGCTATTCAAAATAACACCTCTTATGGGAAAACCCTTAATATTATTATGACTTAAATGTTATAGATTTTATTTCTTTATTTATTTCTTTTTCAGATTGTCGCAGTTGCATTGTGCAACATTTACACAAGGACACTTATTGTCCACTGTGCAAAGCAGCCGGTGGTGGCAAGCAGATAAATGTGAGCAATTTGAAGTAAGTAAAAAAACTATAAAAATCACTGTTGATCTTTATACTTCAATAAAAAAAATACTGATTAAAGATTTTTATTTTTCATAATCGTAATATTGTATTAAGCTCCATCTGAACTAAATTTTCCCTTTTCTACCGCGTTATTTCTACACTATTTCATAGATCCGATGATGTATTGCGTGCATTGATTTTCAAATTAGTGCCTGGTCTATATCAAAAGGAACGTGAACGTGCACTACAATATAAAGCTGCACAACGACGTAATGGACAACAGTCGAGTGAATTGGAAGATGCTGAGGAAGTGTGCAATGAGCGAGAGCAGGAAACAATTGATGAACATTTTTTCGAGCCTGCTGAGCCAATTAGGTAAGAAACGTCGTCAATATTAATAAATTTCGCAATACCTAGAAAAGTATTTATACTAACATACATACATACACTTTTGCAATTGACTTGAAGTTGTTATAGGTATAATTTCCTCCGAAATTACTTTCTTCTATTTATACCATATATGTATGTAATTATTTCTTGCACTAATTTCCTACCCATCAATTGTTTCTTTCTTCCACTTTCCGGTCATTAGTTTGTCATTGGAATATCATCCAGCTTTGTTGAAGGGCTATAGCACGAGTCAAATACCGCCAGTTCGTTATCTACAATGTCCAGCTTGTTTGAAGATACGACACTTAAAACGTTTTCTCTGCTCTAAATTAGACATTGACCCCGAGAGTAAGCGTATCGAGGTGGAAGTGATTTATGAGGATGAGGTGTTGCCAAACGATTTTACGCTAATGGATGTTGGCTATTGTTACAATTGGAAGAGGGTGAGTTATTATTATACCTATGTATTAGTATGGCTTATAAACACGTACATATATGTATGTATGTGTGCATAAACTGATTTTGGTATTGTTTACGCTTAAACAAAGCATTGTTTGCAAAAACTAAGCATTCAATAGTGTTTTTGTAATGGAAATATTGCTGCATTGCGTGTGTTGAGTGAAGTCAAGTGAGCTGTTCGAATTATATAGTCAGCATATGAGCTAATTTTTGTTTTTGGCAGAAAATCATTGTTAGTATGTATCTGGCGTATTTTTTGTAAGTGTGTATTTTTGGAATATCTATTTTTTTAATTAATTAATTTTAATTTCAATTAATTTTTTTTAATTAAATTTATAATTTAAATGAAAAAAAATTTAATAGTGAAATTTTCGGAAAATATAACTTTTACATTACTAAAATTCTTGAAACTCGCCCGAATATAAAATTGATGCGGAAAAATATATCTTACTTTATTTTAAATAAAAAAAAAATTATACAAAAAAGTCGGGTAGCAATAATTACAATATTTTATACTAGTTTTGAGCAATACACATATTCAGAGCAGCTTTCGAAAGTAATAAAGGGTTATCCATTTTGCGGTTTCGAAAATAAACGTAAATAAAATGCATTTAAAATAAAAAAAAATTTTTTATAAAATTATTTTTTATTATAAAATCTGAACTTTGGCATTATATGTGAAACACTAAATAATTCAACTGACCGCCTTGTGAATTTTTGTAAACTTCGAACCGTTTTAGGTAATTCCCAACCACTTTTTGGGCACATATGGGGCGTTATCTCAGCTATAACTTAACGAATGTTGATTTCCAAGTGCTGAAGAGTTAAAGGTTTATCCACATAAACGCAGTCTACCGTAGCCCTCAAAAAGACAAACAAAGCGTCAAATCGCACGATCTCAATGGCCAATTGACATCGCCAAGACGAGAGATTACGTTGCCGGGAAACTTCTCTAGCAATAAAGCCCATGTATTTTTTTGTTTGTTGAGATGGACGGCATCGAAAGCCTTAACCCCGTCAGTGTGAGACTTTAACACACTAAAACCACCTCACCCGTGTGGTAACCCCTGGTACTACCTTTCAGTATTTCGTCAGAAGGCCGTTGGGCTAATAGCTGAATAGTCTGAGTCGATATCGTTTGTCGTCGTTATTTGTTAACCGTCTCGGTTTCAGTACTCGTCACTATGTTCGCATATCCAGTACGTAAGTTACCTGGTCCACAAAAGTGTCAGTCGCTGGTGCGCTGTTTTCGCGCCTTCGCCTCTGCTGTTCGCTCCATCGCAAAAGTTGCATTATTTCAGCTGCAATTCTTCTAACTGTAATCCAGGCATTTTCACTTTCCAGCATGCATTTTACGAAAGTTTCTGGCGCCAAATCGATGCCTAGAGACTCGTTCAGCTTTCGCCGGTGTTCCGCGAAACGCCTGCAGCCGAATATTGCGTGCTCGGCATCCTCTATAAAATCCGGGCCGCAAACTTCACAATATGGATCCGCTTCATGGCCAAAGCGGTGTAAATAGAATTTAAAGCAGCCATAACCGCTGAGCACATGCGTTAAATGGAAGTCTACTTGACCATGCTTCCTGCCTAGCCATACCGTAAGATTCGGAATCAAACCGGGGGTCCATCTTCCTTTTTCATTAGTATTCCATCTTCTCTGCCAAAGAGCAATAGATAGAAGTATTTCGGCACTTTTGATACTGTTGCTCCGTTCTTCTCGTCTAAGGTTTGCTATTGTGATTTGTTCACTCGCAGCGATGTCGAGAGGGATTATCCCGGCGATAACTGAAGCTGACTCCTCTGACGCAGTACAGAAAGCAGCGCATGATGCTTCAGCCGTCGATTTGTACGTAAACTTAATCTTAGTTCAAAAACTCTGTATTTTTATCATAAATTGTTCATACCTACTTTATGTTGTTTCTCAAAATTAATCGGGAAGAGCTCCATAGATCTGCGAAAACGATCGCTACCCGAAAAGTCTCCCATGGTCATCTATATGTATGTATGTATGTAGATGAATGATCCACTGCCTAAAACATCCATCGTAGATAACTGAAACTTAAAGATTGTCTTTTGTCCGATCTATTCAAAAAATTCAAATTTATTTTAAAATAGTTCGATTTTCATAAAATTTCGTACACAGGTAGGTCTTTGCCTAAATTGACGGAAAGTGGAACTGGAATCGTTCTATTCGAAAAATTTTCGTTTATTATTTGATTTTTTCTGCCGAGAAGTGTACCTCGGGTCGATCTATTCGAGAAAAATGAATGAAATTTGGTACAAAGGTAGCTTTTTGTCTTTATTAAAAACGGAAATACCTTTTTTTCCGGAAGGTGAGCCTAGAATCGATTCGCTGGTTCGGGTTTCCTTAATATGTGGAACATATGTGAATGGTTCTTTGCAAGGTTTCTTTCTGGAAGTGAACCCGGAACCGGAATCTATTCGGAAAAATCGTGTTTATGATTGCTTGATACATTAAATTTAAGAATATATCATTGCCTAGATTAACACATAAAATATGTAGCTGCTCCTTCCGGAAAGGGGTCCTGGGATTGATCCATTCAAAAAATAATATTCATGGTTCGATTTGCTTGATATCTGGAACATAGATGGATCTTTGCCTATGTCAATTTGTACAGAAATTTCCATTCCGGGACTGATCTACCTCAAAAAACAATATTTATAATTCGATTTGTTTGAAATTTGGAACATAGAAAGCTCCTTGCCTAGACTTATGTATATGTGGAAAACTTTTCTTTCTTTCTCAGATGTTTAAACATAATAGTTTATAACTTATAAAAAATATACATAGAAATATATAAAAATAATCTTAATAGTACCATCTTAGGGCAGTAGTCTGCTTTAGAGGCTTCAAAAAATCTATTCTAAAACTATCCCAGAATATGTCTTCAAAATTTCAGCGGCCAATTCTACATTCTTTAGAAGCTAGAACAGTTTTAGTGGCCAAGCGTCGAGCAGGTTCGAATGTTCGAACAGAATTTTGGAGCTCGTTTTCTCGAGTTTTCATTGTCACAAGTCTTAGATAATGGTGCCGGTCATAGCAAAAAGAATACATATATATCCGATCGAGAAAAAAATCAAAGTGATCTAACTTCAGTATTTTTTCCAAAAAAATTAAATTTTTTTTCAAACTTCGAAAAACTTTGAAATTTTCCAACTCCTTCGGTATTTTTTGGTTCGACTGTTTTAGATGCATCGCACGACCTCCATCACCGGCACCGTTTCACGAGTTCAGACCGCAGCCGCTTTAGAAAATTCATAACTACATTGTAAAATTCCAATATTTTTTGATACTAAAAAAATATTTTTTGAAGCTTAAATATAGATTATTGTTTGGAAATTTCGTGTACCATAATAATTGTCTTCCCTTTCAAAAAAAATTGCTGAAAAATGCAATTACTTTTTTCGGGTTCTGAAGGGGTTTTATACAGTTAATGGGCAAAAAAAAAGCGAATTTTTAAGATATTTTTTTTAGAAGTCTTTAGAATTTATTGATTTAAAAAGTTTACATACTTATTATGGTATTATTCAACAATATTTTAATCCTTATAACTAGTAAAAATATTTCTCTGGAGAAGAGCTACAGCGGATCTCCAGGAAGTCCTCTGAAAAAAGACGTCTTGCGGTGACCACTCTACCTCTGAAGTGGATCATCTGAAATTAAAAAACCAAACAGATTTCATTAAAGTAATGTTAAATCTAGTGATTAAAAACGAAGGAATAAGCAAAAAAAATTTTTTGTCAAAATGGCGCCTTCTCAAAGAAAAAAGTCGATTTTTCAGCGAAATTTCGATTTTAAATTGTTTATAAAAAAAAGTATTTATCGGAAAAATAAAACCTTTAATAAAACACTGAAAAATATATTCAAGAAGCTTGTGTTAAAATTTTAGACAAATCGGTTCAGCCGTTTTCGAGTTATAGTGGTCACCGACTTTGAAAACACCACTCTGAGAAAAAAGCGCTCCGAAACATCTTTACAAATGTGCGTGTAACTTCGAAAATATTTGCCGGATCGATTTGAAATTTCTTGTGTGTATTCTTAAATATATGTAGATATAGAAAATAAAATAAAAAAAAACGTTTTTTTGAAAATCATAACTGTATATAACCCCTTAAAATCCCATGCGGACTCTAGTACTCACTAACGAAGCCACTTTAAGTGACACAAGTACTTCGGGATGACGGTCCGACGATAAAACACTTTTCCTCATTTTTAGTGCGTAATTGGGGGGTTCCAGTGAATTTTTCGAATACTGAAAAAACTAAATATTTCGAAACTCTTCAAACAAAAAATCTCAACTGATATTACGAAAGATAATAATAATAGATCAAATTTTCAAGAAATTAGCGATCCACTTAAACCATAATATATATGTATTCCCCATTCTTTTTCTTCCAAACAAAAAATTTACAGCATGCTCCCATGAAATTCACCTACCGCATACTCTTCTATGCTGACGGCTTGCGAAAATTGGAAAATGACAGCAACAAATCCGACGTCGAATGTAGGAGAAATTCTAGCGTCGATACCGTGAAAGCAGCGGGAATGCACCACGACAAAGACATACGACTTTGTGAGGATGAAACAAATATTACAACACTCTCCAATACATCCAACTCCAATTCACCGCGCTCTGTGGGCTATAACGCTCATGCGGAATTACAAAAACCCCTGAAGACGAAAAGTAAAACGGCCAAGGCGATTAAAGTCAATTCAAATAAAGCACATGCGAAGTTGCCGGCCGAAGAGATGAATGCGCCGGTCAAAATGATTATCGCGCGGAAATCGAGCGCAGATAGTGGCAAGAAGCCGTCGCCGAAACGCAACAACCATGATGAGGTTACCTACACCGTTACAAATGATTTCAAGAGTCTACGTAGCAATGATATGCGCTACAGCGACTATGCAGTCTCGTCCACCACAAGCAATAGTAATTCACCGAAGAATTCACCCAAGAGCGCACAACGTTCACCCAAAACTTCAACAGATGTGGCGATCATTGTTGAAACAACACCACTACCACCAACAACCACAACAACAACAACAGCGGCGCAGGTGGCAACAACGGTGCCCAAATGTGATATTTTGGTCAGCATACCACAATCACAGATGCCGAAGTCACCCTATTCGGTCGATGATGAATTCGAGAACGTCTCTTTGGCGCAATTGAAAACCGCCAGCAAGAAGTCGCCACCAAGTGCTGCCAGCACAACAGCTAATAATGCGCCGGAGTCTGCGAAAAGTACTGGTAAAAATGTGCCAAAACTTAAGATTGAATTGAATAGTCTGAAGTCGCGTTTGAGCATTTCAAAGCCCAAATCGGCGGGTGTACTGCAGAGCATTGAGACGTCAGAGAAACGTGGGCGCACCAAACAACGTAAACACTCACTAGATGATGCCGCTGCACCATTGACGGATCGACTGGATTTGGAGACATACGCCAAGAATATTGGTCTACTACCCATTGAGGTGTTGACACCGCCAGAGTCGGCGGATATGTGTGATAAACTCAAATACAGTCCGAATGCATCACCGCTCTCGTCCGCTTCCTCCACGGCCAGTTCGTCGAATAACGCATTTCCATTGACTGCAACCACTGAGCTAGCCAGCACAACCACTTTCCACAAGAAAAGGAAAAAGAAGCATTCAAAAGATTCGAAGGAGCCAAAGGATAGCAAGCGTCGCAGAATGCATGCGGAGATCTCAAGTAGACCAGAGGAGGAGAGCTTGAAAATGAAGGTTAAGCTGACGACACCGCATAATCACAAATCGCACAAGTCGGAAAGTTCCGCTGCCAAGAAGAATAACGATGAGTCGCGTAAATCACATGCTTTGTTAAGCAATGCAAAATTGCAGCCGTCATCCGCTGGAGCTTCAGTCGAGCAAGTGACTTCGGTAAATGATAATATCTTGGCATTAAATAGAACACTTGGCGAAGAATCGCGCAGCATAAATCATCTTATGATGGAAAAAGAGCGCACCAAAGAGGTGATCAAAATAGTAAAGGCGGATGAGACTTTACTAACACTACCGCACACACACCTCCTGCCCAAACCTTATAACAACATTAAAGAAGTGAAATTACCCGTATCACCGCCTCTACCGCCCAGTCTCTTTAAGACCACGCCACTAAACTTTAACACACTCACCGTTACGAGCACAACAACTGGGCAATCGAAGCCGCTGACTAGCGGCGCAAGCAAGCAAACCGATTTGCCAAAGGCTAAGCAACCAGTTTCGACGGCTTCAAAGCCATCTGCAGCGCCTCAGTACAACAGACAAAGTTCGCTCAATCTACCCAAGTCGCATGCACAGTTCGTAGTTCCTAATCTGCCACGTCGTCCCCCACCCGGTTCGAATAGCGCCTATACACCTTCATCCATTGCTAGTGCTAGCAGTAAACAGCTCGGTATGCAACTTAAGCGTTCCGCTTCCTTGGATGAGTCCTATGCACTTAGCGGTCGTGGCAAACAGCCTAAGCTTGATGCAGCCCAGCGTAAGACACTCTACAGCAGCTATGCGAATAAGTCATTTGTAGCCGCCACATCCAACGTAACCAATGTACAAAGCGCCAATTCCAACGGCAATAATAACAGCAGCGCAGTTACAATAACGGCACGTCCACCCGGTGGCATGGTGCAGGCACAAACTCGTTGGCAACTGCCACCGTATACGCCACTGCAACTGCCCTTCCAAAAGCCAGCAGTGGAGATTGTGCGCATCAACTCAAACCAAACGGTAGCCGACCTGCACGCACAAGCTTCCATGAATGCTTCGAAAAGTGGACGTATGATGGGTCCGCCACTGTCCATGGTTAAGGGTAAGAAGACCGGTGGACAGCAGTTAAGTGCCGACGCGGTAAAGTCTCAGTCAATGGCAATGAGCGCAACCACTCTGGGGCTTAGTAGGGGCAATCCTTATCGTTTATCGCCACCGGCGTTGGTAAATCTGCAAGCACCAGCATTTCCAACTGCCAAGAAAGCTGGTTCTCTTTCGATTAGCGATAATGCTGCTAGGAAAGCAGAGTCTTTGAGCACGATGAATGGCGGCGCTAACGACAAGCAGTCTCAGCAATCGCGCATCAGTTTGCGCGACTTCAGACCCATGCGTGAACACACCATCGATTTGGTTAATGATGGCGGCGAGAAGAGCACGGTTGGGCAGGCGGCAGACTCTACGGCGGCAACTGCGTCGGCAACGCCATCCGCTAGGGAGTGTCTGGAGGCAGCTTTAAATAAAATTAAGCAGAATATCACTTCCACAACGGCGCAAGACACTGTCAACGCTGCCGCCGCCGCCGCCGCTGCTGCTGCTGCAAAGCAACTACAATTGCCTAAACCTACACAAATGAACAATGAAGATCTACAAAATTTACACTTGCTCTCCGAGTCAGCAACAACGCGTGAAAAAATCGCTATACGATCAACCCAATCCTATGAGAAACCATTGCTACAGCAATCCTCATTGGTACGCCAACAAAATGCTTCCGTACGCAATATACCCAATCCATCAGCCTTGGCGTTTCGCAATATGTCGACCTTGCCTGCTGTGAGCTCGACAATAATGGTGTCGTCGGCCAGCGCGACAGCTACAAATCTTACCAACACTAACAGCAGCGCCTCGCTGGCTGCAGTACCGACAACCTCCTCTACCACATCCCCGCCCACACAAAAGACATTACCGTTGGTTGCTCTGCCCTTACACAGCACAACCACCACCACCACCACGCCCAGTCCTCTCAGTCCTGGCAATCTACTGCATGCCTCTACAACAGCCAGTAACAGCGCACTTAACGCCACTACCAACACTATAACAACTTCGACACGCACCATGAAGAAACCGACGACTATCGATCAAGTTGCTGCTAATTTGAATATGCGCGCCTCTGCCGCCGCTGCCGCCGAAGCACATGCGTCCAAGCTGAGCGCAGCAGAAGATACTTCTACCCAAATAAGTTCATCCACCAGCAGTTCTACAGCAGCCGTCGCGAGCCAAAATAATACAAATGATTCCTCCGCCAAAACGACGTCGCCATCCGCATCTGCTGCCATCACATCCAGCGAGCCGTCGGCTATTGCAGTTGCCGCTGCAACTGTAGGTGTTGTAGCTGTAGCTGAGCGTACAAAGGGGGAACAGGCGAACAGCAAAGCGACAAATGGAGCGGATGAGAGTGTGAAAGCGAAAGTGTTGCCAAAATCCGTTGGTGATGATGTTGTTGGTGTGACAACTGCGATTGTCACTGATGTCACAAGCATAAAAAATCTCTCTACAAACAACAACAACAACAATAGCAATAGCAATAACAATAATAACAGCAATAGCAAGAATAACAATAATAATAACAACAACAACAGCAGCAGCAGCAGCAGCAGTAACATCAACAACAACAACAACAACAGCACTAACGTCAAATATGGCGTGACGGCAGCGAGCGTGGCGAGTGATTAAGGTGAGTGCAGCAAAGCATTGAATTGTTTATTACTTTACAACTTTTTTCTTCTCGCCTTTCCACTTTTGTTTTTGCTGATGTGATATTTTATGGTTTATGTTTTATTTTCTTGTTCTTGTTTTTCGCTTATTTCTGTTCTTTTTTTTGTTGGCCTTTGATGGGAATAGCGCGCGCAATCAATTGTGGTGACATGCGATGAACATAAGAAGGGGGGAGGGAGGGGGGCGCACACGGGTAGATAGTGGTGGTGGCACTGTAATGGGCAGGATTATTTATGGTTTTTGATTCGTAGAGTGATTGAGATAATTGGAATTTCTACTCTATCGTGTTTTTGATTTTGACCAGATTGCGTGGTGTAACCAACGCTGGTGGTGTGCAAAAGTGGGAATTTTCAAAGAGTTACTTCCATGTTTGGTTGTGTGTTGTTTTATGAACATTTCTGCGTCTGTAAATCATTCCATCATGCCATAGGTGAGTTGATTGAAGTTTGGCTTTTTTTTGAAATTCACAGTATAGCTCGTCGTTGAAGAAGAAAGATTCAATTCACTCAATATAAAAGGGACACTAATGATAGTTTTACCAAATGTCTTATTTTCAGTACTTTTTAATACCGTGTCTCTTCCGAAACGGCTCTTGAGAATCGGCCAACATTTATTTTTCACACAGTGAAAAGTGGACCTCTCATAAAAATCCTTGCCCCTATTGGCAGAACATTGGGACAATCGAATTACACAGGCTTCTTCTCAGGTCAAATCACTCGCCATAGACAGGAACATAGAGATGATAAACACTTCAAATGGTCCCAAATGGTTTTCTGGCTTATCTTTAGTTCCTCAGCAATTAAATAAGTGCTCACGTGACGGTCTGTTTCCACTATTTCCATGATTTTATCGCAATTTTCGACGACAGGCCTCCCGACGCGTGGTGCATCTTTGACATCGAAATTACCGGAACGGAACCTAGCAAACCACTTTTGTGCTACACGTTCGTTTACAGTATCGGGCTCATAAACTAAATTAATTTTTTCAGCCGCTTTGGTTGCTTTTTCGCCTTGATCGAAGAAAAGTTGTAAAACATAGCGAATTTTCTCTTTGCTGGTGTCCATCTTTGACGAGCGCTTACAACGTACTGAGTCAATCAATCGAAAAACTGTCAAAGACAAACTTTTAGCGCGAATAAACACGTTTTCAGCGCCGTATACCACGGTGTGACATGATGCGACACGTAACACTAGTACTATGGACAATAACGCCATCTCTTAGATAAAAACCGAACGAACTTTTTTCTTTACCTAATATATATATGCTTGGAAAAAAAATTGGAGTATCGCACGACCACAGTGAGTCCAAGTCCAGTGATCCTACCATCAAACTATGCACGTATAACGAAGCCGACAGTGCTACCTAAGGAGGTTTGAGGAGATGCCAAGGGCGTCCAACATCGTTACATACAATGTAGTTGGGCGAAACGGCAGTCCGGCCAAGCAGACGTACAGGAAGAGAAATCGGAACAACGTAACGGATGTGTTCTCGTGACAGTCACAAGTCAAGTTGGATATAGCACGGCAGCAAAGAGAATGCGGTGAAAGTGAAAGGAACACCAAATAACTTTCCGGGATGCGTGCAAAACGAAATCAAGAGAACAGCAACCACAGCAACGACGAATGAGTAGGTTATTTAGGCATAACATTGAGGGTCGCAGCTACCTAGTGGATAATTCCTTACCAATCCCACCAAAAATACTACAAAAGTTTCCCGGGGGCGCCAATATTGGCTTGGGAATGTTTATGCCAGAGTCGACGATTTCTATCGACATTTTCCACAATTGGCCTTCCATACCGTAGAGCGTCTTCACTCCAAAATGTAACCTGCTTCGTTCAGTGAAAGCGGTCAGGATGTAGGTATATAAATTCTTCAAAGATCGAATTGATACACTTTGCCAGGTTGGCACAAGTCATCTGCTCTTTTAACCGCTTTCTCTTAAAGAGCGTCGATATCTCTCTCTTTACTGAGGTCAAATACCCATCGGGAACCGAAATGCGATCGAAAGAGGTAGGGGAGCGATGACCGCACGTTACAATTAAGACGCTCTATTGTATGCTGGTATTAAGACTCTAGTTGTTGTTACATCGCCATAAATATTCCCCAAAGTATTTTTTGGGCAATGCTGCGGGAGTGACAGTCTTTGACCGGTCGTTCTGGTATTGAGATCCGACTGTCGCGGGAACTTTTAGATTTTAGTCGCCTCTTACGAAAGACATGCCTTACCGTGGGAAAATTCTTAAAACTCTAGTCCGCAGGAGGCTAAGACACTTATTGTTCTACTGAGTCATTAACTCAGCGATCAGATGGTAAAAGCTACTCTTGAGCAAACTGAATGAAGTTCAGGTGATGGTCTGTCTATCACAACGGGCAAGAGGCCTAAGTACAATTGATCAGGGGGTTCTGTTAACGAGCAATCAAGTCGAAATCTTTGTTCAAATATTGAAATTATAATTAAAAAACTAAACAAAACTAAAAAAAAAATAAAAAAAAAATTAAAAAAAAGATAAAAAAAAAGGTAAAAAAAAAATTAAAAAAAAAAATTAAAAAAAAAATTAAAAAGAAAAATTAAAAAAAAAATTAAAAAGAAAAATTAAAAAAAAAATTAAAAAAAAAAAATTAAAAAAAAATTAAAAAAAAAATTAAAAAAAAAATTAAAAAAAAAATTAAAAAAAAAATTAAAAAAAAAATTTAAAAAAAAAATTAAAAAAAAAATTAAAAAAAAAATTAAAAAAAAAAATAAAAAAAAAAATTTAAAAAAAAAATTAAAAAAAAATTAAAAAAAAATTAAAAAAATAAAAAAAAAAAACAGAAAAACAAATTTTTGAAATAATCGCCATATACACTCATAAATTCGACTGAGAACGCCAAACTAATATGGCACAATTTAGTTAAATACTAGTATTTTAAGGATCACTTCCATTACAACTAGTATTAAACCGATTGCAAAGTGGGATAATTTACATTTCGTAAGACATCCCTAAGTTCGAAATACCAGAATCTCTCCCTGTAAGTCTTGTTGGTCATAATGATTAAGACCACAAGAAAATTTTTATCTTCATTCTGCGTGCTGATTCCAATCAGATTTAAATTTAATTTTTTTTAATTTATTATTATCAGTTTTTTATTTTTGGTAACTTTAATACTTTTTAACGACAATT
>JAWMAG010000001.1:7025000-7055000 GCA_037013455.1 Ceratitis rosa | reverse complement strand
ATTAATGAATAAATTAAAGCGCAGATTGTGGCGTTTGTGTATGCGTTAAATGTTGGAAAGAAATATGAAAACAACATTAATATGTATGTCACGTAGGCAAATAAACAACAACAATAACAGAATGAAGAGCAAAAAAGAAAAAAACAAAAAAATCATTTGCAAATATTTTAAGTAAACAAAAGCAAAGGCAAAAATGTTTAAAAAACTTAATGCATATGCAAACATATAGAAAAATACACATACATATATACATACATGCATACATCTGGTAATAAAGTGTAGCAAAAAAATACAATTAAGCAAAACATTAAATTATAAAAACAAAAAAAATAAAAAAACCCTCTAAATGCTATGAATAGATGCATAAATGTTTGTAAAATAAATATTTAAATATGAATAAGTAATAATAAAAAGAATTTAGCACATTTACACAAAGTGACGTTTTCATTTGCACAAATGGGTATACATACATATGTACTTATATTGATGTATATGGGTATAAGGGGGCGCACATAGTGCAGTTAAATGGGCTTTGCTGGCAGCAGCAACAATAACAATAATAACAAAAACAGCAAGCAACCACCCAAACGCCGGCCATATACTATGTATGTATTGTCTTGTCGAGAGTTGTTAGCGCGTTGTTGTTGAGCGCTTTGACACCCTTACGTAAGCAAGTAAGTATCGTATTACAATTTTAACTTTTCTTTCGATTTTGAGCTACATATTGTACAATAACCATACTATACATACATATATATACAGATCTCAGGAGATGAAGCTGCGTGATTAATATACATAAATACAATAGTCACATCGGCTTAACGGAATAATAACTTCTAATATCTAAAAAGTGTAGAAAATGCATCTATATTCATATACCATATACATACATACATACATATGTGCTGAACAATGACAATACGAAGGTAAGTTTATCGAAAGCGAAGTCTTCGAAATTTGTTCGAGTCTCTTTTTCTCTTGGAATCAAGTTATGAACGAAAAACTGCGAACGTTCGGAATCGAAGTAATGTTTCTGTATCAGGAAGTTTTAGATACGTACGTAGGTATCAGTTGTACTCCCAAGATTTACAATAGTGCTCTAGTCTAAAGGAATCGAAATTTTTCTATTCGAAAGGAGCAACTACAATCGGAAGAACAAATCTTTTGTCATGACCCGTATTGCTCACCTGCTTAAGTAATATCCAGTTGTTGTTGCCGCAAAAATATTCTCCAAAGTAGTTTTGTTGCGTTGACAGTACTTGGCCGGATAAAAATCTAGGTCGTTCTGGTATAAAGACTCTCGACTGTCGCGGGAACTTTGGTATTTTAATTGCCTCTTAGGACAGGCATGCCTTCCCTGTGGGAAAATTCCTAAACTCCCACCTGGGAGGGGTAAGTAATATATAGTCGCGGAGTGGTGTGCGTGGCTCCACATTTTTGTTGTTGTAATGGCTCCGTAACTTAGCTCAGTTGAAACCAAAACTGCGCAATATTCTCGGCGTCATCTGAAGGGAGTTTCGATGGGTTCGGGCTAAAAGGGAAGGGGGTGTTAGATGCGTGGGTTTTTAGGCGACAACGCATGGATTAGGCAGCACATATTACATTGGATACGTCGGGGTTGAGTCTGGATTACATATATATAATTTGGCGCTTTGTATCCGCTGAAACGATTTTCGGCCGAGCTCCTCTTCTAAGCCACCTCCGAACGGCTGATGTTTTTTTTTTACGAAGAGCCTTTATTTCCTGTCCGTATTACACTCGGAGGGGTGGACATTCCATAACTTTTGGATGTTGGTGGCACTGGGATTTGAACCCGAGTCTTCTTAATGGCAGTACCGAATGCTAACCACTCGGCTACCGCGGCCGCCGAGTGGATTAGTCGAGTCTACTACAGTATTCACACCTTAGTTGAGCAATTATTATTCGGGTCTAACAAAGCAAGCGCCAGCTCGTCGTCTGCTTAGATATTTAGAGTGCTGACTTCATACCGATTTCGTCATTCACTGCAGAGGAGTTGATGATGTGTTGACTGACACTGTGAATGACTTTCAGTTATACCAATAGTCTTTTGTACTGTTTTTGCTCAACAATTTTCGAGCTCGAACTCGAGCAATTCCAGCATAATCGAGCGTTTTGAATGAAAAAATTTTACTTTCTTCATAGAACTTTTTTCGATAATTTTTATTTTGTTAACGGAAAGTGTAAATCTTGGCAAAATCTAAAACTATCATTGAGCAGTTGAGCAACTAACGAGTATCGAACTGTTAACAGTGCGAATACCCGAGTATCTAGAGCTCGATTTTGTACAACTGGAAGATCGATGTGAATTTCGTTGGTGCTTGTTGAGAGTTAGCAGTGTACTTTGAACAAGGTTTGTCAATATTTAGGCTGGAGCTGACATCGCCATATGAGATCAAGTAGGTACTCTCTGATGAAGGAAGAAGCGTTTCGAAATATAAAAATTTTACAGAAGCGGAGACAGGTTTAGTTCATACCTCAATTTAATGTGCTTAAGTTTGAAATTAGATCGCAAAATTCTAGCGACGACTGTCGGCATTTCAGATCCTTCATGTTCCAACACTTAAAATCCGGCTGTAATTAGGATTCCTTAATCTTCTATGTTCGCTCTGTGTTAAGAACTTTCGGCAAGTACAGTGCGTTCGCAGGGTCGGTCGGTTTTGGTTTTTGGAGACAAGAGTTAGCATGAGTATTTGAGGTGTCTAGAACGTAGCATGCTGATTCGAAGAGCGGTGGAGATGCAGGGTAAACGAAAAGAGCAGTTTGGGTTCACTATGAAGAAGAAATATATGTAAGTAGGCGATGAAATTACACTTTGTTGGCGAAATTTGGCTTTATTGTGATTGTCACTGAGTGTTTTCCTAGACTGGATTCCAAAAAAAAAAATATATATTTTCACATTTTCAAATAAAATTCTGACTTTTTAGTTATGATTAACCGCTATATCTTTTGTTAATAAATATGCACACATATTTATATTTGTAGAAACTAAACTAAACTCGCATAATTTACCCAACACTCACATATCACACTTTGCACAGCAACACACACCCACACACAAACTTACAAACTTACAAACTCACAGTTACACCCACCCACGTTCAGTTGTTGGCATATTTGTGGCTCGTGCCAAATGCTCACCCGCTTTCAAAGGCCACAAGCCACAGTCTCATTCACATTCAGAGCATTACGTCCGATGACGACCAACGTAAAACGTAAAAATAGTTGTTGCTGCTTTTGTTGTTATTGCCTTATATCATATTTGTACGTCAGCAGCCAACATGCGAAAGTCATCAAACGAGAGAGAGCCTGTTAGTTCTGTTAGCAAGGGCGTATTGAATTGCAATGGGTGTATGTTAGGTGGAGGGCGAACGGAACGGCCGAAAGCTGATGACAACAACGACGACGAGGGCGACGACGACGAGGGCGACGACGACGAGGGCGACGACGTCGACGACAAGAGCTCGTGCCATTTACAATAAATACCAATGTGTATAACAAAATGCATGCAAACATACAAACACACACACACAACATGTGTATTCGCAGGCGGACAAGTACAGAGGTACTTGAGCAACTCGGCAAGTTAGCGGGCATGTACCATAAGCAACTGTGTGCAAAAACAACATTTCAGCATTCGAGTGAACCCAACAAACAACACAACCCAGCACCCACCGCGCACCATAACGCCACGTTCACTCACGACGCGCACAAGTACTCGTACAAACTTTTAGCATTCACTCGATTCATTCCAACGAGTATGAGTCTTATAGCTTTTTTGGCGTCAAGTCACGTGGTTGCATACCGCACCTCTCACACTCTCCACTCGCTAGTGGACTCCTGCTATCGAGAGCAAGTTGTATTCAATTCCAGTAGCATTTATTGTTATTGTTTGTTGGGCTACAAGCAGATTATCGGCCGTTGAAATGTGTGTGTGTGTGTGTATGTAGCCTCCTGGCTGCACCCACTCATAAATGTTTATCGTTAGAGCCGTAATTGCGGGCTACTGTGTGTTTATATGTATTATATATATATATGCATACATACATATTACAAATATGCGATGTACCATACATATATATGCATGTATTGTACACCGGTATTTATGTACTCACTTTGAAAGCGCCAAACTTACAGTTTATTTGAATTTATTCCTTTGAAATTCCAAAAAAAAATAAAATAAAAAAAAACCAAAAACAAAAACAAAAAATATTTGAGCAACACTAAAAATAATGGCGAACTTCGCCTAAAGTCATACTCAAAAGAAGTCAGATAACGGAAATAATCGTATGCGGATTTGTCGTTGTTGTACGGAATTCATATTTGTTTATAAAAGTATGAGCTCATGTGCGAAAATAAAAATGGAATGTATGAAAATAGCCTATAGCTGTTTGTACATACATACATGCATACATACATACACATTTACGTATGAATTTATTTTCATACCAGAGTATTTAGAGCGAAGAGCGAAGAAAAATGCTTTGAATTATTTTGACTTTGATCTCTGTTTTATCCCCTTCAAAAGTGGTAGGAAATTACTGAAATAATACACTTCTTCTTCTTCGTCTTTATTGACGTATGCGGATAAAGCCGAGTAAGCAATAGCGCATTTGACGTCCCTTCGGAAATACAGCCAGGTCCTTCTCCGCAGTAAAGATCTTTAACTGTCTCTGCATCCATCAGCAGGTACTGCAACGAATATTCTCCATCGACTGCGGTACCTTCCAAAAGTTCACGACGTCGGCTCATCAGATGTAGTTATCGTCTAAAGATGAAAATAAAGTCACACGATAAAGAGTCACCCTGTCTGAAACCTCGTTTGGTATCGAACGGCTCGGAGAGGTCTTTCCGGATCCTGACGGAGCTTTTGGTATTGCTTAACGTTAGTTTACATAGCCGTAAGGGCAGCTCCTATTCTTACTGTCACAGGCGGCTTTAAAATCGACGAAGAGGTGGTGTGTGTCGATCTTCTTTTCACGGGTCTTTTCCAAGATTTGGCGCATGGTATATATCTGGTCAATGGTTGACTTACCAGGTCTAAAGCCACACTGATAAGGTCCAATCAGTTTGTTAACAGTGGGCTTTAGTCTTTCACACAATACGCTGGAGAGGACCTTATATCCTTTATTAGTATATAATAGCTCGTTGTAAATATTAGGTAAAGTAAAAAGTTCGTTCCTAAACTTGTTGCCAACGAGATGCCAACTTCATTATACCCCTCTCGTTGCGTCGTCGAAGTTTGCGTCCCTATTGGCAAAAAACTCGGAGAACCAATTTTCACATGCCTCTCTTCGGGCCAACTTCTCACCATTAAGTGCGTTCGCCATGGACAGGAAAAGATGGTAATCACTTGGTGCCAGGTATGGACTGTAAGGTGAGTGTATTAGGACTTTCCATCCGAGCTCCTGGAGCTTCTGGCGCATCACCAAAGACGTGTGTGGCCTGGCGTTGTCCTGATGGAACACAATTCCGCCTCTGTTGAACAAAGATGGCCTCTCTTGGATGAGTGCTGCCTTCAAGCGGTCCAGTTGTTGGCAGTAAAGGGCCGAATTGAGCGTTTGGCCATAGGGGAGCAGTTCGTAGTAGATGATTCCTTGCCAATTCCACCAAACATACAGCAAAACCTTCCTGGCCGTTAATCCTGGCTTGGCCAACGTTTCCCCCGGCTCACCGCGTTTCGACCACTACCGATTTCGCTTGACGTTATCGTAAGTGGTTTACTTTTCATCGCAAGTCACCAAAAGCTTCAGAAATGGGTCGATTTTGTTGCGATTCAGCAGCGATTCGCAGATGGAAATTCGGTCCATCATGTTTTTTTGCGTTAGTTCGTGTGGCATCCAAACATCAAGCTTCTTTTTGAATCCAAGTTATGTAAATGGTTCCAAACGGTTTTCTGGCTTATCTTTAGTTCCTCAGCAATTAAATAAGTGCTCACATGACGGTCTGTTTCCACTATTTCCATGATTTTATCGCAATTTTCGACGAGAGGTCTCCCGACGCGTGGTGCATCTTTGACATCGAAATTACCGGAACGGAACCTAGCAAACCACTCTTGTGCTACACGTTCGTTTACAGTATCGGGCCCATAAACTAAATTAGTTTTTTCAGCCGCTTTGGCTGCTTTTTCGCCTTGATCGAAGAAAAATTGTAAAATATAGCGAGTTTTCTCTTTGCTGGTGTCCATCTTTGACGAGCGCTCACAACGTACTGAGTCAATCGATCGAAAAACTGTTAAAGACAAACTTTTAGCGTGAATAAACACGTTTTCAGCGCCGTATAGTATGACATGATGCGACACGTAACACTAGTACTATGGACAATAACGCCATCTCTTAGATAAAAACCGAACGAAATTTTTGCTTTACCTAATATCTTGCTTGGTCTCGGGTTTTGGTTATTGTGGTTTAGAAGTAGCCATTGAGTTTGTGACAACGTGGAGTTCTTTCCTTAAGCTGCCGTGAACGAATCTCTAAAGGCACCATAGATCAATGCTATTTCGGACAAGACGAGTCTAAATTATTACTTCACGTACATGATTTTCAAATAAATAACCGTGTTCCAAAAATACTATTTTTTAAGGGCTCTCTCCTAAGTAGATATTAATAGGTATCCGAAAGTTACTGAACCTCTGTCCCAATCGGTTATGTCCAAAAAAAATAAAACTTCACTTCATGCGCTGAGGAGTTTTTTTCCTTATCAATTTGGACTAGAAATATGAAACGAGTCGATTTACGCTATTCAAAGTAACCCAAAAATTTTTTTAATTTGAATGCGAAGTATGATATGATCCACTCATATGCCAAACACACAGATAACTAGATTATGTAGACTCAAAAACCGACTCGCGATATCAGTGTAGGTCCGTGGAGGTTTATGAACATAAATAAAAAGTTGAAAGATAGCGGAGAAATGTAATGGCAAGAGGCTGTTATTCAGACCATGGCTTTAGGTCATTGTATCGGGTCGATGACACAATGAATTTGGAAAATGACATTATGTTACAGAGGCGATCGACCACAAAAAATGCGGAAAGCTAAAAAGGGAGGCAAGACAAAAAAAGTGAAAGAGGCCGAAATGCGTGAGTATGAAGAGCTTGAGAAGTCAGCTCCAAAATTCTATGAAAAGATGCGGCGACTCATAGCAGGTTTCTAGACTCCAGAGGTCCAGACTCATGTAGGACCCAAGGAATTTATGATGCTATCACAACAATACTTTAAGAGTAAATATCGATTTCGATCCCGGAATTACTCGTTCGTTGAGAGCTGACTAATTCGCATAGTTTTCTGCCGACTTTACCTTTTTTATGTAGAACTTTTGATTTCTTTTGTAATTTAAATGTTTTTATACACTTTTTCATTTGCCTTCTCCAGACTGCCCCGCACCAGTGCTCTTCTGCCAGTCAGAAAACTTCAGCACTTCACCTCACACCTCACAAACTCTGCTCCCATTTTAAATGGTTCTGTTGATGCGACAAGAAAACTTTTACCGTCACATCTCCACCGACAATAATAGTGTAATAATAAGTTGTCGCATTAGTGATTTAATCTCAGCAACTTTGTGGTTGTTGTTGTTGTTGTTGTGTGCAATTCTCTATTGATGTGATTTTACGCTATCCACCTGACGATTCACATGGCTACAGCAAAAACCAAAATTAGCTCAACAAGACACGGCAGATCGCAAAGCGGAACATATACATACATATATATACATATAAATATGTGTGTATGTATATATGCATGTACAGCATAACTGCAAAGTTCAGCAGAGTGCATTTGAAATTGCTTTAGTTTTACCAAATGGTCAAAAGCTAGCATGGGAATGTTGTTAGACTAACGGTCCAATAGTACAATTGTGGGATTTGTTGTCTGTGTTGGACATCAGTGCTGAGTTGCTGAGTTGCTAAGTTGCTGAGCTGGCGAGTTGAGTTCATTGTGTGTGTGTGTGTGTGTGTGTGTTGGAGCTGTTTGTCTGGCTGTGAAAGTTGGCAGCTGTTCATATGAATGATAGCAACTACATATATATGTATGTTTGTATGTTTGTTTGTTTGTGTGTATATGTGTGTGTGTGAAGGTAATTGTAGGTAGTTGGTTGTGAAAGGGCGAGAGCGAGCATATGAACTTCTGACCCAACCAAAATTTGCGAATTTTATTTTCATTCGTGCGCAACGTCAACAAATGATGCCGTCAACATCTACCCTAAGCGCACCCGCACACGCACCCGTACCCGTACCCGTAGCAGTAACCGCTGTGGCAGTCGCGCTGTATTGAGGCATTGCTTTGCTATTGAGTACAAACAAGAACAAGCAATGGCAATTTGCCATTTTGTATGGAACAAATACATACATATGTACATACATACATACATACATACATTGTTGATGTTGTGTAGAAGCATTCATACATACATATGTACATACATATATATTCATACATATCATACTACAGCATGTCAGCATATACCTATGTTTATTTCGGTCGACCGGTCGCTGGCTTAGTTGGCGTGTTTCAGCACGGTTCGACTCAGTTTTGCGGCTTCATTGGGCGCCACGCCACGCTACAGCAACCAACATCATGCCCGGCCACAAGCAGGTACGAGTATACATACATACTAACATACATATGTATGTATCTACATACAGCCTTGGCCAAAAGTATTAGGCACCCCACTAATTACCGAATGACTTGTGACAAGGAGCATTGTCTTGATGAAATTGAACCCCATCTAAATTAGTATCGCCGAAAATGCGCGTTAACGAAGGCAGAAGAACAGCTTCTAATACATTTATGTACTTTTGACTGTCCATGCGACCCTCGCAAACGAACATTTCGCCGACACCATCACAGCCATGCAGCCCCAGATCATAATGCAGCCTCCTTCATGCTTAACAGTGGGTACCACGCAATCTGGACGATATTCTTCCCCAACCCGTCGCCTCACGAACGTCACACCAGGTGTTCCAAATATCTTTAGAAAAGAAAAAATTATGTTTTCATAAGATTTGTATTATGTCTTCGAAATTGCTCTAGGGTAAGAAGCTATAGCTGTTAATACTTTAAGACGATTTTAACTAAGCTTACCTCGAAGTTTGATTCATCAGACCACAGAACATTCGACCAATCTTCTCCCGTGAAATGTTGGTATCGGCGAGCCCATTCCAAAATGATTTTTCCTATTCTTTTCTGAGAGCCACGGCTTCTTTCGGGCTTTACATCCTTTTAAACCTGCCTCCGGAAGTCTTCTTCTAGCTGTTCGAGCACTAACTGGTTTACTAAATTCATCCGAAAGGGCAGAAGAAGATTTTTGCGATCCTTGAGAGACTCGCGTATAAGTATTCGGTCTTCTCGTTTACTGGTTAGACGCTTTCTTCCACTTTTTGTTTTATTATTGTGGGATTTCGTCTCCAGCACATTGCACCGTGCACCGCGAACATCCCACCAAATTGGCAATCTCAACCTGAGACTTACCTTCTTCACTTAGAGCTTGAATTCTAACCCTATCATCGTACTACTTTCATTTTTTTAGGCATTTCGGTAAACTTTCAAATTTTAAATGCGAAAATATTTTATGAATTTCTTAAAAATTACAATTTTTAAGTTTAGCTTACCCAGAGTGCTATGACTTTTAATATTACACAATTTATTCGTGTAATCAACAGTTAAACACCCTTGTAAGACATTTACAAAAAGAAGTGGTAACTTTGATAGCCACATTTGAGAATACTTGTATTTTATTATTGGGGTGCCTAATACTTTTGGCCAAGGCTGTACAATGCGTATCAACTCGGTGAGGCGAGGCCAAGCCAACACGCAAAGAATGAACCTGCGAACTGCGAGGCAGTCATATTCGCCGTCGTCTGTCGTTAGCCGACTTGACTGACCGTCCAAAGGCAATGTGCGCTTAAGTGGTGCATGTTGGAACCAATATTTTGCCAACGCGGCATGCACGAACCTGGATAGCTGGTTGACTGGTTGCTCGATTGCTCTGGGAACTGCCTAACTAGCTGCTTCGTTGGTTGGTTGTTGTTCAGTTGTTCGATTGTACGTTTGGCTGGCTGGCTGGCTGGCTGCCTGTTGGCATGCAATGTGTGTATAAATATATATGTACATATGTATGCACACATTCATTTAATTCGAAAACAACAACAAAAACAAAAACCGTCGACATCTACAATAACACTTTCATGACACCAACTGTCGCATTGCGTACACTTGCCACTTTCATTCGGGTAACTTGGATCTTTTACCTGCCGCCAGCTTTTGCTGACGTTTCAAAACACACATGTCTTCCATTAGCCGAAACGCTACTACTATTGCTATTGCTATTGATCCCTTCTTTTGAGTGTGGAGAAGTGGATATATTTAAAGCAATTTTATCGTAAATTCAGATCGGCGCACATTAATTATTTGCCTATCTTTGATGCCACGAAGAGTAGTTGCCTTTGCGCTTCTAGGTCTGAATTTGTCAACACAGAATTGGGAAGTACCTCTCCGAGCCGGAAGTTAAGAGCGAGTGTCTTGACTTTATCTTCCTTAATCATCTGTGTCGCAATTTCTACACGTAGTTTCTCCAAGACAAATTACAAGAAAGCTAGGAAAATGTGTTTGGTTGAGGACGAGGACACGACGAAAGGTCTTTTATCATCAAACAAACAGTCAGCGCACTCGCCTCTTGACTTCTAAACCATAACTTCCACTCCGTAGCTAATTTCGATTATCTAGGAGCCAAAAACAACACAGTATCAGCTCGCGCCCCGTGCGGGTTAGGAGTTCAAGAATTTATCCGCGGTAAGACATGCCTGTCATAAGAGGCGACTAAAATCCAATTGTTCCCGCGACAGTCGGGTCTTGATACCGGAACGACCCAGATTTTTTAACCGGCCAAGGACTGCCACCCCCGCAACATTCACCAAAAATTAATATGAGGAATATTTTTGAGGTTACAACAACAACAACAACAACATTGTCAGCTCCGAAATTTAACAGAAAAAAAACTTCTGGTCTGAGTAGGTAATTGAAAAGTAAAGTCATCTCTCGACGAACATCATATCATATCTTGTCTGCGGCATGCAATATCGAAGCGTGCACGTTGCTGAGATCCGATAAGTCGGCTCTAGGAGTTTTTGGGATTAATATTTTGCAAAAGATTTATAGTACTCGGCGAATTAGTGACGGAAAGCGGAGCTACATCTGTCATATTTGCGATAATTAAAAGAAATAAAATAATAAAAGTAGCCGAGTGACGGCCAGGGTTCGAGTCCTGATTCGACCAACATCCAAAATTATAGAAAACGAATTTAAAAGAAAAAATTAAATTAAATTTTCTGATAGCGGTTGCCCCTCGGCAGGGATAGTCAAGCCATCTGAGTGCATTTCTGACATGAAATAAAAAATTGCAGAAGGAGCTCGGCCGAAAATCACTTCGGCGGTTACAATTATATTTAATCAAAAGAAAACGGCTACTCTTGCTAAGGCGAATGGCCTAAAACCATTCAGTTTTGAAGGTATTCCATGTAGCATCACCAGAGAAAGGGGCAGGTCTCCATGCCGTTGCAATTTTAGGAAGACACTGAGCTAGTTTAACTTAGTGTACCCAATTGACAACGAACTCTGGTGAAGAAACGTCTGGAATGCTAATAGTTGAGTATTTCATATATTTAAAGCGTTCACAAACAGTAACACTGAGTACCTCTACCGATACGGTATGGTAACTCCATCTTCCTAGATTCAGTTTTCCGTCACATTTTGGAAATTATTATATAGAGGTCAAATCCCAATGTTTCCAAAATTATGATTGATGAGTTGAGCTGCCTTAGAAACGATAAAATCTCCAATCAGAATCTAGGGATTTAGGCGGAGTTGAACTTCTTCCTTTTCATTAGCCGAGTTAAAAACATTGCACCATTCATTCCTTATTCTCGCAGTTTGGCTCCAATTGGAAATATTAAGTTTAGCCAATTCTTTTTCTACATTGCCTTATCAACGGAATGGGAGTCTTCCTCTTCCTCTGCTCCCACCGGCGGGTACTACAATACATCGAAAACTTTCAAAGCAGGAACATTCTTATCATCCGGACCACATGACTAAGCGAGTGCAGCCGTTGTCCATAGATTCCCTGAACTATGTCAATATCGCTGCATATCTCATACAGCTCATTGTTTCATCTGCGGCGGTATTCTTCGTTCCCAATTCGTAGAGGACCATAAATCTTACACAAAACCTTCGTCTAATGACGACTTATTAGTTGATATCATCGCTCATGCCTCCATATGGTGCCGGACGGAAACGATGAGCGACTTGTAGAGTTTGGTCTTCGTTCGTCGAGAGAGGACTTTACTTTTCAATTGCCTGCTCAGTCTAAAGTAGCATCTGTTGGCAAGAGTGAGCCCGCGCTGGTTTTGAGCTGAACTTACCTAAGGAATAAATAACGTTATAAAGTTTTTCCAGGCAATGGGCTGAGGTTTTTTCTGCAGTCGGCACGTTTATCAAGGACTATTTTGAAGTGAAAATTCTGAATTTACGGTGCATGAGCGGACGGGAAGGCAAAAGGGGGAAGCCTACAACTTCTATAAAGACTTTTTTGTAACCTTTGGACCTGGAGCAAATCAAAGTTTTTGACATGCTATTTGTAAGATTTTGCCAGCTCTACACAATAGCATAATTGACAGAGTGAGACCTTAAACCGGTAAAGTTTTATATGGGGGTTCATAAAATGCATAACGTGATTTGAGTGGCTAAGAATTCAGTATGGCATGAGGGCGGCGAGTTCAGCTAATATACGAATATTACTTTGCTAGAGCTTTAATGTTTAGAAAGATATCTTAACATTATATAATATAATAGGTATATATAACTAGCTGTACCCTACAACGCTTTGCTGTTGCAAATACAATCGGAGAGAAGAAGAGTCTTCCTGTTAATCTAAGCAAAAAGCTTTCTGTGTACCGAATTTCAAGTAAAACGAACCATAAATAAGATTTTTCCCGAAAATTGTTTATCGAAAACCCTTTCCCAGGAATCATAGAAATAATCTGACGAAATTTAAAGTATTTTTGGAGATTTTTAGAGATAACTGGATTTTTCCAAACGGACATAAGATCTGTACATATAAAATTAGCAACCCCTGAAGCGCTTTTCGGTCGAGCTCCTGATGGTATTGTTGTTGCTCTAGCTGTAGAAATATTCACCAGAGTTGAAGGGCAGTCCTTGGCCAGATAAAAACCCGAGTCGTTCCGGTATAAAGACCCGACTGTCGCGGGAACTTTTGCATTTTAGTCGCTTTTTACACGTCTTACAGGGTAAGAAATCTTTAACGGCCGAGCTCCTTTTCCAATTTGATGTTTTCTAAGTGGCCTCCGAACGGCCTATGGTTTTTTATGAGGAGCTTTTATTTCATGGCAGAAATACACTCGGAAGGCTTGAGATTCCCTACCGAGGGGCGACTGCAATTAGAAAAATTTGTAATAGGATGAACCCTATTACGGCCGCCATTACGAGCCAAAACTCCGATTAACTAATTTCCACTGGGTTGGGGTAAACAAATCCAATGATTATTTGTTAGCACTTTGAACCGGAGTAGCCAGGTCTTTCGACGACTTTTAACCTAATATTAGAATAAGAATTACAAGAAGATTACCTTTACCTTTGTAGGAAAAGCTGTCTATGGTTTTAAGAAGAATAGCTAACTTTCTTCCGAGATCCGAAGAAGCTTTCAATCACTTCTGTAGAGGTTCAAAGGGCGAGGAAAAGGCTGATGCATTAGGATATTCTCGAACGGAGGAGTGAACTTAATTATCTTACGGAATTTTTAGAAAGAGCTTATTAAGGGTCGATAGACTTTCATGGGAACATTACATTTCCGAAAATCTTTGCAACCATGAGAAATCACTTAAGATATTTTTTCACATTCCAGAATTATCTGCTTAAGCTCCAACTTCCTAAGTGCTTTTTCCCCCCGCAAGTTCTGCCTCTCTTTCTCATACTCATATGCAAGTGGCTGTGCGACAGCTTGTTTGGGCTTTGCTTAGTGGGCTTCGTTGTCGACCAAACACACAGGCACACACCCTCTGTATTGTTTCTGTTTCGTTGGTTGATATTACTTGTTCTATGCCAACCATCCATCGAATGCCATTGTCGTGTTCGAATTCATATGCGGCGTTGGCGGTGACGGCACTTGTGGCTGGGGCTCTGGCTGGCACTTTGGCTCTGGCTGCGTGTTGCGGCTGTCCCTCTGGTCTTTATTGCCTTCATTGCATTTAATATCTCTTTGGTTGTTGTACACATGTACATATGTACACGTATGTATGTGTGTATGTATGTATGCGAGTGGTGCTGTTCGTGGCTGTTAGTTTGGCTGGTGTGCTTTTAGCATTGGTAGCTCTCGTGGTGACGGTTTTATTTCGTTTTGTTCTTGTTGTTGCCGCTGTTATTGGAATAATACTGCATGGCAGCGCACATTCAAGTCAGCATATGTATGTATGTATGCACATACGTATTGTTTAATCGCCTTGCCTCTCTGCTCCTCTTCGACAGCTTTGCCTCCTGTTGTTCGCCTGTTCTTTTCACGTCTTCTTTCGTTTTGTTTCTTCTGCTTTACCATACGCCGCCGTTCTGTGGGCGGAACTCAGTCAAATATAAAAACTTTATGTTCGCTTTGCCCTGCCTGGAGGGGTCGTTGTCGTTGTCGCTGTCGTTGTGTGGTTGTTTTTGTTACTGTTGCAATTACTGCATTGCTGTCGCTCGTCGCTTTTTGTAGTTTGTGTGCTGAGTGTTACCATATGTTACTGTTGCTTTTGTTGTTGTTCGCGTTGTTTTCATTATTGTATTTTGTTTTATTGTTGTTGTTGTTGCTGTTGTTGTTGTTTGGGCTTTTGTTTCAGTTGAATGCGTCGTCTGCCATCAGCATTCGATACACCGTTCGCCGATTGGTGGTGTTTAGTCTCTTCTCTCTTTGGCGGAGGGCAGCAGTGTAACTAATTGTTTTTGCTTATTAATTTCAGCCCAGATAAAATAACAATATGCTTGTTTTTGTGTGACCTCCCAGGGAGATTACCGAAAATTGGATATTAACAAAGCAATTAAAATCTTTATTTTCCTAAAGCCATCAAAACTCTCTAAACGGATCTCTCGATTTGAAGACTTGAAGAACTAGGCAGCCATCATAGTCTGAACAACTTTCCAAAAATGATGGGCTATGTCTTAAAGCGATTTCTCACAACAACCCAACTGCCACACGGAATTCCCTTAAGGGGTTATGTGGGTTTTATCTCTGAGGAATATTATTCTAAAATTTCAAGTCGATTCGAATAAAAGCTTTGGAAATACAGCCTTGGGAGGGTGCGCGCTCAAAGTCAGGTAGGCTCAGTGATTTTGATGAAATTTTACGAAGAGTGTACAGCTGCTGATTAACATTAGTGGTCCAAAAACCGCGTTGCGAGTTCTGTTTTCTCCAGACTTGATAAAGAAGCGAAGGATATGGGTCTGGTAGTAAGCGAGGGCAAAACAAAATATCTCCTGTCATCAAGCAAACAGTCATCGCATTCGCGACTCGGCTCCCACGTCACTGTTGACAGTCATAACTTTGAAGTCGTAGATAATTTCTTCTATCTTGGAAACAGTATTAACACCAACAACAATGTTAGACTTGAAATCCAACGCAGAATCACTCTTGCCAACAGGTGCTACTTTGGACTGAGAAGGCAAGTGAAAAGTAAAGTCCTCTCTCGGCGAACGAAAACCAAACTCTACAAGTCGCTCATCATATCCGTCCTACTATATGGCGCAGAAGCGTGGACGATGTCAACAGCTGATGAGTCGGCCCTAGGAGTCTTCGAGATAAAAGTTTTGCGAACGATTTATGGTCCTTTGCGCATGGGCAACGGCGAATACCGCAGACGATGTAACGATGAGCTGTGCGAGCTATACGATGATATTGACATAGTTCAGCGAATGAAGAGACAGCGGCTACACTGGCTAGTTCATGTCGTTGGAATGGATGAAATCACTCCAACTTTTAAAGTCTTCGATGCAGTAGCAGATGGTGGTATCACAGAGGAAGAGGAAGACCTCCACTCCGTTGGAAGGGTCAGGTGGAAAGTGACCTGGCTTCATTTGGTATTTCCAACTGGCGTCAACAGCGAAGGGAAGGAATGAATGGTGCGCTAATATTGATTCGGCTATAATCGCGTAAGCAGTGCCAATGCCAATAAGGAATAATTAGACGAAGTATTTTTTTAATAAGTACTTTTTAAAAATAAAAAATCTTGAGCAAATTGTACGAAATGTTGAACGAATTTTACAAAAAAAGCAAATTTTTGAGGTTCAAGGCTTTTCTAAAATCCCACCTTTACTTTCGTAAAATTCGTTCATTCAAATTCTGGTTTATGGTTTTAACTAACCCCATTTTTTTTAATTTTTCACTTCGGATGATCTTATTATGGGTTCTACTGTCAAAGCAGATGCATCGTTTATTCGGCGGGATCACCGAAAATGACAATGGCGTAGTTTTGAATATTTTTCTTTGACAATATCAGAAATTCTTTTTTAAACGTACATCTTTAAGACAGTAAAAAGTTTGAGGAAAATATTTTTTTGTATAAAAAGAAAGAATTTTCGCAAATAGACATTTTTTCGAATAAACTCATATTAGGTCAAGTAAAAAGTTCGTTCGGTTTTTATCTAAGAGATGGCGTTATTGTCCATAGTGCTAGTGTTACGTGTCGCATTATGTCATACTATACGGCGCGAAACGTGTTTATTCACGCTAAAAGTTTGTCTTTAACAGTTTTTCGATTGATTGACTCAGTACGTTGTGAGCGCTCGTCAAAGATGGACACCAGCAAAGAGAAAATTCGCTACATTTTACAATTTTTCTTCGATCAAGGAAAAAGCAGCCAAAGCGGCTGACGGCTGAAAAAATTAATTTAGTTTATGTGTCCGATACTGTAAACGAATGTGTAGCACAAAAGTGGTTTGCTAGGTTCCGTTCCGGTAATTTCGATGTCAAACATGCACCACGCGTCGGGAGGCCTGTCGTGGGAACAGACCGTCACGTGAGCTCTTATTTAATTGCTGAGGAACTAAAGATAAGCCAGAAAACCGTTTGGAACCATTTGGATTCAAAAAGAAGCTCGATGTTTGGGTGCCACATCTACTACAACTACAACTACAACTACAACTAACGCAAAAGAACATGATGAACCGGATTTCCAACTGCAAATCGCTGCCGAATCGCAACAAAATCGACACATTTCTGAAGCGTTTGGTGATTGACGATAAAAAGTGGATCACTTACGACAACGTCAAGCGAAATCGGTCGTGGTCGAAACGCGGTGAGCCGGCGGAAACGGTGGCCAAACCAGTATTGACGGCCAGGAAGGTTTTGCTGTGTGTTTGGTGGGATTGGCCAGGAATCATCTACTACGAGCTGTTCCCCTAAGGCCAAACGCTCAATTCGGTCCTGTACTGCCAACAACTGGACAGCTTGAAGGCAGCACTCAACCAGAAGAGGCCATCTTTGATCAACAGAGGCCGAGTTGTGTTCCATCAGGACAACGACAGGCCACACACGTCTTTAGTGACGCGCCAGAAGCTCCAGGAGCTCGGACGGGAGGTCCTAATGCACCCACCTTATAGTCCGGACCTGGCACCAAGTGATTACCATCTTTTCCTGTCCATGGCGAACGCACTTAATGGTGAGTAGTTGGCCTCAAGAGATGCCCGTGAAAATTTTTTGTCTAAAGGGACGCAGTCTTCTACGAGAGGGGCAACAAGTTTACGAACAAAATGGCGTACATTTGACTTAAATCGGACAAATGTACACAAAGTTATCATATTTTAAAAAAATCAATAAAAAACCGAACGAACTTTTTACTTTACCTAATATGTATATGTAACGATGCTCCAGCCTCCATATTCGCAGACATGGCTATGTGTGACTTTTCCCTATTTCCAAAAATGAAGATAAGTTTAAATGGCCGGCAATCTACAGCCGCAGATCTAAGAATTATCTATAACGGCCTCTCAACAATCACTCCAAATGCGACAAATTTATTTATTAAAGTACCCCTTCAACCTAAATCGAGCTTCATCGTTGAACAAAATTTTATTGTGCAAATCGGCATCGGTGGCCATCTCGTGCTGGAACCATATACTGAACGTGCGACACGCTTGATGGTCGTTTGGTTTGAATTCTTGCACGAGTAGAGTTTTGTAAGCCCACAAACCAAGATCCTTCCGCAAAATCTTTCATAAAGTGGTTGGTCACATCTCCACAGTGCGCCGACTATACAATGGAATTACTCCCACTCAGTGTTAAAGTAAATGCAGAATCTCCATATCATTCCTTTGAAAAGAATACCACGGGGTATCTAGAAACCTCGCTCTTTCTAAATGTCGTCGAATGGTTTAAACAGAGCTCCTATTACCAAGTCGATGCAGATTTGTTTACAACTCCCTTTATTTAACCAAAATATTCCATACCACTTTTCTCTGTTTCAGAACTGTCCAGTTTTGATGAAAGCTGGCTGCCAATAAAAGTTTAAGTTGTTTGTATCTATCCATCAATTCAACGGACGACATGACCTAGCAAGCGTAGCCTCCTCTCTTGATTCGCTGAACTATGTCAATGTCGACCGCAATAGCCGAGTGGTTAGCATTATGTATTGTACTAAAATACGGATGCCCAAGGTATTTCTGATTTGAAATAAATGCTGTTCATAAAAATCCATCGACCATTCGGAGTCGGCGTAGAATAATCTGTAGGTCTCTCCTTTTATTGGAAAAAACATCAGGGCCCAAATCAAAAATTGGGAAGGAGCTCAGCCGAATTTCACTACAGCAGTTACAAAACGTCGATTATAGGTCTATTTTCACAGGCCAGATAGGAACAGATAGTAATTAGTTGGTGTGAGGTGTATGCATAAAAACCTCTCAATCAAGCTCTCGAGCAAGTCACAATCAATGTGTGTGGTCTGGCGTTATCCTGATGAAACACAATTCCCTTCCTGTTGACCAAAGCTGGGCGCTTCTGTCCGGTTGCTTCCTTCAGACGGTCCAAGTGCTTACAGTAAAGGTCCGAATTAAGAATTTGCCCATAGGGGAGCAGCTCTTAGGTGAAGATTCCTTGTCAATCCCACCAAACACACAAAAAAAACTTGCCTGACCATCAATCCTGGCTTTGAGACCATTTGTACCGGCCGTTTTCGTTTTCACTTTTCATCATTTGTAACCACCCGCTTCAGAAATGGGTCAGTTTTGTTACGATTCAGTAGCGATGCGCAGTTGGAAATTCGGCACATGAGATTTTTTCACGTTAATTCCTGTGGAACCCATACATCGGGCTTTGTGTATCCAGCCTTTTTTCAGTGGTTCCATACAGTTTTTTGTGCAATGTTTAGCTCGTGGTCAAGCGAAGCAGTGCTCGTACGACGGCCAGATTCAATGATTTCCATTATTTTAACGACGTTCTCGACATGGAGCATCTTTTACATCAAAATTACCGAAACGAAATCGACAAAATCGTTTAGTATCGAACAGCTCCAGGTGACTCTTCCCTATTCTAGCTCCTTAATGTCAGTTTACACAGCCGGGGTAGATGCTTTTCACGCTGTCGAAGGCAGTTTAATGCTTTACTCATGTGTGTTTTCCCAAATTTGACGCATGGTGAATATAGTCAATGGACTTACCAGGTCTGAAGCCACACGATAAGATCCAAACAGTTCATTGTCGGTGGGATTTAATCTTTACACATTACGCTTGTTAGGACCTTACAAGCGATATCATTGGCTTCATTTATGAATGTCGAACTGCAATGAAGATGAACAATTACTGCCTACCTCGCAGATAGATACCGAGTGCTGAAATAAATTTTATAAAAATTTCTGAAGGTTTGTCGATGAAAGATAATCCCTTCAAATTGATGTACTCGACAGCAGATTACGTCAGCAGACTGACTTTGGGCCATCTCGTTTTTGTAGGTCTGACCTTATTATTCGTTTGAACCGGTATGCATGAACATATGTATGCATGTACTTCTATACTTTATTTATCATGTCATGCAAATTCAAAAATAGTGTTTTCTAAACAATGTGTAAATGACTTTATGAGATGTTTATTAACTCGAATATGTTGAATAAACAATTCGTTTTGATTTATTAGCCGACGACTGACTATAGGAACGTGTAAATGAGTGCAACTATTCGCCAGCAACAAATAGCAGAAAATCAACTTGTATACATATACATATATGTATGAGTATTCACAAGTGTGTGTATGGTATGCATTAAAAACTATAGCCATGTGTATAAGTGAATGTGCACGCATTTGTAGTGCTAAAATTGATGGGTTGTACATGAAAAACATGAAATACTCCGTATTTGGCCTTCTCACATTCTGCTGCTTCCGTAATGGGCCGTTAACATGCAACAGCCAATAATAAAAACAACAAGAAGTTGAAAAAGAAAAATGAAATAAATGTATGTACATATGTATGTACATACATACAATAAAAATGCTGAAATATAGCGATAGCAAATAAACCAAGCCAACTAAGGAACAGCAACAACAACAACAATAAAAGCATGCATACAAAAAGTAGATATACCATATATTTATGCGTACATACATACTTGTACACACAAACACCATAGCATTATTTGCCAAGTCAGCTCTTGCGCTCATTTTGCCCCAGCCCCCAACAGCTGCGCCTCTTTTATTGCCTTCATAATCCATATGTATACACACAACCTTACATACATACATACTACCTGTACGAGTATATGTACAATACATATTGCCATTCGCTGTAAGCTCGGTTGCATGTGCCGAATCATTCTGACGACATAAAAAAAGCGCTGAGAAGAAAAAAAAAACAAAAACAAAATACAGAAAAGTTGATGACGAGCAACAAGAAAAGCGCAATGTTGGGAAAACTTCATTTAATACTAGTACAGCAACATTCACCAATGTTGTTCTGCTTGTTGTTGTTGTTGATGTTGTTGTAGAGAAGCAAAAGAAAAATCGAAAAAAAGGAAAAGAAATGCTGAACAGAAAAAGCGAATCGACGACTTAAGGCGAATTTGGTGAGGTGAAGCAACGCTGGCGAAAACTTTAAGGTAAAATCAGCACACACAATAAAAGAAGAAAATATAAAAGATACGAAACAAGCATAATAGAAAATAGAAATGTGAAGAAAAAAATAATAATAAAAAATAATAAACTAAAAAGGAAATAAATAGTGAAATAGAAAAATATTTAAAATATTAGATTAAAAAAAAAAACTAAAAAAAACTAAAAAAAAAAATAATAAACTAAAAAGTAAATAAATAGCAAAATAGAAAAATATTTAAAAAATTTTAAAATATTAAAAAAAACTAAAAAAACTAAAAAAAAAAATTAAAAAGTAAATAAATAGTGAAATAAAAAAATTTTTTAAATATTAGATTAAAAAAAAAACTAAAAAAAAAAAATTAAAAAAAAATTAAAACATATAAAAAAATAAACACAAGAGAAACTAAAGAAAAACATGTCGATTGGGGCCAAAGAAACAAAAACAAAGCCATATTGTTTGCACGCAAACCTTAGATGAAACAAAAAATAAAAAACTTCACGTTCGCACAACAACCACGCTAATAAGAAGAACAACTATAACAACAATAGTTTTATAAAAAAAAACAAACAATCAAAATAATAAAGAGATTTCTTCTATTATTATACAAAATACTTACTCGTGCAGACACACATATGTACATACATATACATATGTATCTACAAGTATAAGTATATGAAACGATTGGAGCGCAACGACACGAACACGAAACAGGTATCACCCGACAACGAGTATACGTAGTAACACGAACCTCGAGTCTCGTTCCTCTACGAACGAAATATGGTAAGGCAGCTCGAATGATACACAGTATTTCAGCATTTGTTTATTTTGGTTAAACATTTTTTAATAAATTTCTAGGAAATTTATATACAAATATGGTATAATTGGCGCTTTGTAACCGCTGAAGCGATTTTCGGCCGATCTCCTCCTCCAACAAATGGAGGGACCCACAGTTTATACTAGAGCTCAAGATACCCGGGTGTCGAGCACTGTGAGCAGCTCGATACTCGTTCGTTGCTCAACTGCTCAAATGTTAATTTGAAATTTTTCAAAATTCAATATTATTTGTCAAAATCTCTTCAGTATTCCAATGAGTTTTACACTTTTCATAAATAAAATTAAAACTATATAAAGCAGTACTGAGAAAAAAGTCAAATTTTTGATTTAAAAATGCTCGAAAAACTCGAGTTCGAACTCGAAAACTTTCGATTCACCGATCCTTCTAGACCGGTTCTTCATTAACATAACGCCTGTCACAATAACTGGACACTCTTTAGTGGGGCTTCACGGGAAAATAATGGGCTATCACTCTAACGATTTCTGCCACAGATGTAGAGACGAAATAGAGGAAGAGACCATCGAGCACTACCTCTACCACTGTTCAGCCTTGACATCTGCCTGACGCGAGTTCCTTAGGAAACACTTCTGCGACTGTCTCGCTGAATTGGCCTCAGCGAATACTGGAAATCTCGCTGGTTTTATAAGGCACACGAAATGGTTCATCAGCCGCATCAACTCAACTCAAATCTATCGTTCATAACCATTTACCTTTCTCCTATAATGTAATGATATGGTCAAGAAATTAGCTTTGTAATTATGCTTTATGCGATATGAAATCTTACGATTTTGGAGGCAACGCCACAGGCCTACGACGCGAGATAATGCGCTCATCATAAGTTTCCTTCAAAGGCCGTCCAAATCAACAATATAATTTCAGGCGCGAAAAACTAATTAATCATGGATCTATAACATTATGTCCGGCTTCATTTTCGAAAAAATATAGACCAATGATTCTCTCTGCCCATAGACCAAACCAAACATATCTATTAAACAAAAAGTGAGCTTCTTACCGGAACAAAATTTGTTTGACGAAATCGGGTGGCCATCTTCTTCTGAACCCATTCCAATTTGTGACGCCCTTGATGGCCATTTGGCTTCAATTTTTGCACGAGTTGGATTTTGTAAATCCGCAAACCAAGGCACCTACGCAAAACCTTCTACAAATTGGATGGGCATATCTCCATTTGTTGCGTGGGGTGGTGGATTGAATCATTCGGGTCTTCTTGGATATTCTGCTCCACATCAGCAATAGCGTACTTGATTATAGAGTAAACGTGCTATGAAACTGATCCATGGTTGCTCGAATTTCCGACTTCGCCGTTTGTACACCGAATATTGGACGCATCGTGTGATGCGTCACGCGAACCGAATCTTTACTTTGGTAATAATTTTGCACTATTTGCCACCTTTGTTCTGGAGTGAGGTTACACGTATTCATTAAGAAATGGCGAAACAAACGCCGTATAACTCGCAGCTCATCAATCCATCGTCTGCGGTATTCGCCGTTACCAATGCGTAAAGGATCATAAATCGTTCGCAAAACTTTTCTCTCGAAGACTCCTAGGGCCGACTCATCAGCTGTTGACATTGTCCACGCTTCTGCGCCATATAGTAGGACGGCCATGATGAACTTGTAGAGTTTGATTATCGTTCGCCGAGAAAGGACTTTACTTTTCAATTGCCTACTCAGTCCGAAGTAGCACCTGTTGGCACGAGTGATTCTGCGCTGGATTTCAATGCTGACATTATTATTGGTGCTGGTTCTTAGATAGACGAAATTATCTACGACTTCAAAGTTATGACTGTCAACAGTGACGTGAGAGTAGCGTCGCGAATGTGACGACTGTTTGTGTGATGACAGGAGATATTTCGTCTTGCCCTCGTTCCCTACCACATCCATATACTTGGCCAAAGCCAAAGTAATAATGAGTACCAAAAATACTTACCTCGTCTCATTAAAAGTACCAAAAGGACCTTTTTAAGCAAATATTTAAATAGCCTCGTTCAAAAAAGGCATGGAGCTTTGCTTGGATGCACAACAAGCTGAAGATAAAAATATGGCATACCACTCTAAGGAAATCCTGCAAAGTCCTTTTTGATGCCGTGTGGGAAAAATGCACACGTTTTCACGCCACCTATGAGGGGGGGTATCAAGACAATACAGGTTCAATTAACTGTTGAATGACTTTTTCTCAGAAATGGTAAGCCTTAGCGAAAAAGAGTATAAGGCCGTTTCTAGTAGATGATTTCCTGATCTACTATTTTAATCTGCACTATTTTTTGTCGTAAATTTAATTATTAATTAATTATCAAAAAAGACGAAAATCCATTTTTGTGACGTTTGACTTTTGACCTTGAAAGAAATTTTTCGCGGACTTTTTAGGATTTCATTATAGTGGTAGCCTGTACAATTTTCTGCTGCTGTGCAACCCAGTAAAGCTCCGCCTATTTTTGGGACCAATTTCACCGGTTTATAAAGGAAAGGTTGCACGTTAGTGCGGGTAAGGTGCCAATTTCGGTTAATTTAGAGATAAAAAAATCTTTTATTTCTTTTTGTTGTTGTTTTCATAAAGGAATTAACCTTTGCAATTTATGTCCTCTAATTAAGGATGATTATAAAATAATGAAAAGGAAAAATTATTTTTTTTCTCACTTATGTAAAATCCTTCAATTTCACGAACGCTTAAACGCTTCCAACCATTAATATAGTTATTTAATTTTGCCAATTTGCGCTCGAGATTTTGTGGAATTTTTTTTGAGGATATTCGAATGGTGTTGAAAAAGAATTATTGCAATTTATATTAATTGCTCTTCAATTTAGTTAATTTCTTTTCTTAAATTTTACGAAATATCCACAAGTTCGCTAATAGAGAGCATAATTGGAAGAAGATAAGGACAAATGGAAGAAGGCGAAACAGTACAGAAGGAGCAACAAAGCAAAAATGAAAGGAGCTAAATGGAATGGAAATAGACATTTCTGGCTTCTTTCGCAGCACGCCACTCCTCTTCTTACACTCTCCGCCATAGTTCATTCATTGGATATACATAGTAGACTCGAGCATTTGCTACGTTCTCATTTTGCACATATACAACAAAAACAACAACAACAACAACATTGTTAAAAACAACAACAACAACAACAACAACAACAACAACAACAACAACAACAACAACAACAACAACAACAACAACATCAACAAAAACAAAAACAACAACACCAACAGCAACAACAAAAACAAAAACAAAAACAACAACGCCAACAACAACAGCAACAACAAAAACAACAACAACAAAATTACCAGCACCAACAACAACAACGTCAACAAAACACCAACAACAACAACAACAGCAAACCAAATTCCGGCATAACAACATAGAAACAGACTGATTTCACAACCAACTTTCCAATTCCTGTCGAAACGTACTTACGAGTACATACATACGTATGTACATGTACATGTACGAATATGTGTGTGTATAAAAGCTGAACTGAACATCAGACCGAGAAGTCGAATACACAACAACATCAAAGTTTTTTGCAATGGAACTGTGGATATATCCAGAGGGGGCGGCGAGAGCGAGGAGGAAACAAAAGTTGGAAACGGGAGCAGTAAACGACAGCAATACAGCCAGCCACTCGTCGGCAACAGCCGCAGCAGCAGCATCAACAGCAAGCAAGTATGTAGTAGATACGAACAAGCAGTGGTGGAGCCAGTAGTGGTGGACGGAATCAATTTGACAAATGGCGTACAGTTAACGTCGCACAACATCCCAGCATTTATGGTCTCGAAACGATTTTGGGGTATGGCAGGGTAGTTATAATGCATAGATATAAATGTACACACAAACATATAGGTATGTATACACTATCGTATAGCGACATGCCGATCGACCGACCGACCAACCGACCGACCGACCGACCGAGGGACCGAGTGAGCGAGCTAGCTAGCAAAAGGGCATACCAGCAAACTAACGTACAAACACTAGTAGTTGTATTACCCATGCAAGCGCCCCACTGCGCTGTTGGGCGGTGGGGCTACCATGTCAGCCGTGTCGGCTCCAAAACCTTAGAACACAGACATGCCAGGCAGTTCGTTGCAATCAGCTCGTTTAATCGCACTTTGGATTTGTCGAATGAGGCACTTTGGTGAGAATGTGGCATGGAGTGTATGAATGTGGCAGTTACCCGCACACATCCACACAAGATACCATGTACATATCTCGACGGCTTCTCGTTTTATGCTAACTTTGCATGTTTGTATGTATGTACACATATATATATATATATATGCATGTATGTATGTATGTATGTATATATGATTTTTGTTTGTTGCTTTGAGCAAATCAAATGGCGAAAAGTTTTTCATGTTTGCCCCATTCATCTCATCGTACACAGTTAGTTAGTTAACTTTTGGGCAAATCCCAAGCGAATGAGCTGCAATTTGGCTGGAGATTTAAGTTTATGGCGGAAATTAAATTCACTTCGTTCTTCATTGTTAAAAATCGTGATGTGATAATTTTATTGCGCCAAAGTACTTTTTCATTCCACTGCATGAGTTTGAGTTTTAGTCATCGGAGAATGGCAAGCTGTGAATTATGAAGTAGATAAGGGAAATTTGCTGGATTCGGGTTAGCTGGCAGATATGAATGGTTTAAGTTTTAGCCAATTTTAAAACTTAGCAATATTTTGAAATTTTTTCAAGCTTATTATAAAGGGTTATTCAATAAGAGGTGCTGTTTTAAGTAGCCTGCTGTTCCGATAGATGTCACTTTTGAAGCCGTCATTTTTTGATATTTGACAAGTAAAAACTACGCCAGTAATGAAAATGGAACGATACACGCTTCAACAACGCACTGAAAATATAAAAATTTGCTATAAAAATTTGATCGAAAAATCGTCTTGAGAGATGAAGTCCATTCCCACCTTAATGGCTACGTCAATAAGTAAAACTGTCTCATGTGGTGCTCGGAAAACCCAAGATTTATTGTTGATCGATGCGGTTTGATCCGCCGGGGTAATTGGACCTTACTTTTTCGAAAATGAACTGATTGTGCAATCGAAAAATATTTATTTAGTGATTTTTTATGGCCAGAATTGGATGGTATTGAACTGGATAACGTTTACTTTCAACAAGACGATCCTACGTACCATACAAGCAACGAAACCATCGATCTTTTAAAGGACACGTTTCTTTGAATATCAAAATAACGCCTCTTATTGGAGAACCCTCTCTTTCCAAGCCTTCAAGCAAACCTTCAATCTTCCGGAGAAATGCCAGATTTTCCCACCGGAGATTCCGCTCTAAGAAAAGTTGCTGAGATAGCTAGAAACACAGTAATATTTACGTCGTTTGCCAAGCGGCAATAATCTCACACCTCATGTCAGAAAGTGTCCTTAGAAGAAGGGAAACAGTAGATAAGGTAGCTTCAGGAAAGCAGCTGCAAATACATATAATAAATATATTGGGTTCCAGGCAACAAAAATATTTTGGGAGACGATCTAGTTGATGAGATTGCTAGAAGTGTTATGCGTCTACCGAATCAATACATGAAATACGAGAATCTTTAAAAAAGCAATACAAGGAAATTTCCGAAAGATAAGGATGACGTATCAGAGTGAGTTGGAGTGTCTTAACGCCATGCAACACCGTCAAGATCATGTTCAAGTGCAACGAAAGAAAACACACATGCTTTTTGCTCTTGCAGTCTTGGAAGAACTGCAGTACGGTTGTTGGACAGGTCACAACCTACTGACATCACATATGAGCAGAATGGTCATTAGTAACAATGGCGAATGTAGGAATAATGAGGCAATTCTGGCTGGAGTCTGGCCTCATCCAGAACTCGTTTTAGACATCTAGGAGCTTCACTTTAACCTAACCTATGCTGTACTTTTGAATATTCTGCAATGGCTTCAAAATATTCTTCAGATGTGATCTCCATACCGATTTTATTTCAGAAGTTTCTTCCTCTGCGTACTATAATGCACTTCATGAAGTAAATGAAAACAAGATGATAGAATTCTGATCACGTGCAGAAGTTGAAATCAGCTTCCTTCCTTACGGCACTCTATGCTTTTCTGCGTTCTATTTGGCAAAAAGGAGGGAATCGATTTCGGTTTCAGTCCTTTTCAATATTCGAATATTACCTTTTCTAAAGTCAAAAATACTGATTCTTCATTGTATTCTAAGGCCGATATACGTACTGTTTGTGTGTTGATGTTGGTTTCTAGACTGACGAAATTGTCTACAACTGTTATGGCTGTCAATAGGGACGTGGGTGTCGAACCGTGCTGACTGTTGGTTTGATGAGAATAGATATATATATCGTCTCGTCTTCGTTCACTATTATACCCATTCGCCGACCTCTACCAGTCTGATGAAAGTGGGGACTCGTGTCACTACATCCGTCAACGAATCGGCAAATGTGATACTCTTCTGGTGTTTGGCTCGTTAATTTAAGTTGAAATAGCTGTGGAACTATCCAAATATTTTTAATAATAAAAAATAATTAAACGTTAATTTTTATATTTCAGTTCAGTTCAGTTCAAACGTTGATCGAAATGATGGAAAAAAGAAACTATAGAAAATGAGCACATGCACTTCAACAGTAAGGTGTTCCAAAGAACGAGGCCAATAACGAATGCTTCAGTGTGGTGGTTCTCACATGGCGTCAGAATATGCTGTTCACAGGCTCCGCCACCAGTCCAATTTCTACCTTAGCCTAGTTTCAGAAGATTTATGAAGTATTTTTTTAAATTTATTTGCATATATTCTAAATTTACTTAAATTGTCCTGTATTTGTCATCATTTTAAGTCATGGACGTTGGACGCTTGATATCTAAAAACAGCGATTTTGTATGGCCTCCGCTTGGCCAGATTTGATACCATGAAAGATTTTTCTTCGAGGCTTTTTGAAGTCAAATGTTTATAGAAACCACCAAAGGACCCTAGATGAACTTAAGGCCAACATCTGTCGAGAAATAGCCGTCACTATGGTCGAAACATTGGCAATACGATGGGAAATGACGAAAAATGAGCACATTGTTCCAATGGAATCATTTCGATTCTGAAGGTTGTGTCTATTACGGAAACCCTTGTCTCTATTGGAAGAAATCGGTTGTCTCAAGCCTTTCTTGAGGCCAATTCATCACCATCTAAATCATTCGCCATAGACAAAAACAAATGGTAATCACTTGGTGCGAGTTCTGGCCTATAGGGCGGAAGCGTAAGAACCTCCCAACACAGTTCGCGGAGCTTCTGGCAAGTCACTATCGGTGTCTGTAGTCTGGCGGTATCCTGATGAAACACGATTTGTCTCCTGTTGACCAAAGCTGGGTCTTTTTGGTCGTTTGCTACCTTCAGACGGTTGAAAAGCTAACAGAACAGGTTCCAATCAAGAGTTTGACTATAGGGCGGCAGCTTATAGTGGATGATACCTTGCCAAAACCACAACCAAACACACAACCTTGCCTTAGGTAAGACATGCCTGTCGTAAGAGGCGACTAAAATCCAATTGTTCCCGCGACAGTCGGGTCTTTATACCTTAACGACCCAGATTTTTTATCCGGCCAAGGACTGTCACTCCCGCAACTTCCCCGAAATTACTTTGAGGAATATATTTGGGTTTACAGCAACAACAACAACCCAACCAAACCTTCCTTGTCTTCAATCCTAGCTTGAAGACCGTTTGTGTCGGTTTAATGCTCTTCGATCACGACCGTTTTTGTTTGACGTTGCTGTACGTGACCCTCCATTCATCACCAGCCTCTATCCGCTTCAGAAATGTGTCGATTTTGTTACGATTGAGCAGCGATTTGAAAATTGCCTTTTGGTTCATAAGGGTTTTACGCGTTACCCATACATCGCGCTTCTTTGTGAATCCAGCCTTTTTATGTGGCTCCAATTTTTTTTTTTTTGTACAATGTTTAGCTCCTACACGTAGGTTACGGAAACAGTGGTGGCATGACGGTTGGACTCGACGATTTCTATTATTTTATCGACATTTTCGGCAATTGACTTTCACATCGCGGAGTAT